>JAUYWG010000034.1:8586081-8596885 GCA_034779775.1 Enteromius afrohamiltoni | reverse complement strand
ATTTTAATAATTTATTGTAATAAGAGGAAAATCTATTTGAGTCATAATTTAAAAAAAAACAAAAAAAAAAAACATTTTTGTTTTGCTGCAGCTATGTTCAGATATCTAGATATCTGCACCTGTCTCCCTGCAAACCTTTTATTATCTAAAATCACCTTCCCAAGCAGGAAAGTGCACATTCAGGCCGCCCTGTGTTCAGAAACCAACTGTATCTAAAAGTAGCGCACGCCTGTGTTTACTGAAGCAGATCTACCTGCCAGAAATGAGCTCTACTCACAGAGCTACAATGCTAGTCTGGAGGATTAGAGCGTGGCAACACGGCACAGTAGAATAGCAGTCCCACATCGCCCCTTACCCCCCGCTAATTCAAATGCAGTCACATTACCTCACATCACGCACCGGTTAAATCCTGCACACAGGCTGACTGCATCATGCTACAGCAGCGATAGGCGGAGATGCCCTGCTGCGTGCTTGTCTGTATGATTGCACGCATGCTGAGTTCTTTGTTTGTGTGATGTCACCTCACTGGCAGGCTGTACTTTCAGCACGAAGAGCGACGGCCTTGAGATCAGGATAAGTGTGTGCATGTCGTCTTTTATAACCGATAGTGATCAGTGATGGACTGGACATCTGAGTGTGGCAACGAGGTTTTATGTCTCCTAGGATACTTGGTCACATGGGTTTGTATGTGGCTCATAAATTTGAGGATGATCTTGAGCTGTAATAAAAATAGAATTAATTTATTATCACTATTATAATTAATTTATCTGCTCACTTAATTATTTGTCACGAGAGGGGAACCACGATTTAATTAGAAAATGCTTCCTGTGTTGCAAGTCTGGAGAAAATCATAATCGCCACTTAAATCCACGGCATATTCACAGGGTTCTTTTATTGTATTTGTAGCTAAAGCCCAGGATGGTGCTGCAATGGAGATGCAACCTTTAAACAGTGATGAAGGGACTGAAGGTGAAGAGAAGAAGAAAGCCAACTTGCCAAAGAAAGAGAAATCCGTTTTGCAAGGAAAACTGACCAAATTAGCGGTCCAAATCGGAAAAGCAGGTAAGCATGATTGCTTTGAGATCATCTATTGTGTTTAAGACTTAAAATAATTAACACTTTAGGAGGTGGAAGCATTTGAAGTGTATACTTCTCTGGAAAAACTGGCCAAATATATTGATGATGACTCTTGCATTACTCAGTATTTTATTGCGTTGGATTATTGTCTAATCAAATGCTCTCTAAAGTGGAAATCCCACCCATGTACCTTCTGCAACTAGCAGTAGGTTCATGACATGGCTAAAGTCTGTTAGCCATTTCAAATATTATGTCTTGCCAAACTTCTGGTTTCAATAGGAAATATGTCAACACAGGACAGAAAACTGCATTTGTCAAGCAACTTTCTGTGCATAACAGGCAATTTCACAGTGGTAATGGTTTTTGCTGGGACCTCAGATTTGTGCAGCGTGGGTTTCAGAGGGCTTAATATATGTGTTCCTGTACAGGTCTGGTGATGTCAGCCATCACAGTGATCATCTTGGTGGTGCTGTTTGTGGTGGACACTTTCTGGGTGCAGGGACTTCCTTGGGAAAAAGAGTGCACTCCCATTTACATCCAGTTCTTTGTCAAGTTCTTTATCATCGGTGTGACTGTGCTGGTGGTGGCCGTCCCTGAGGGTCTTCCACTAGCTGTAACCATCTCGCTGGCTTACTCTGTCAAAGTATGACCCTTCATCTTCTGTTTAAATGTTCATGGTCTGTACTGACCATCTTGTAATATTAGCCCTCTGTCTAGACCTTGTTAGTCAACAAAGTACATGTTGATCCAATAATCATATGAATTGCCATGTCCTTTTGCATCTATTAACTGCTGTTATAGTAATATTACTTGTCTGGATTTCTGCCATTTATTTGGGGATTAGTGGACTTTAATGTTTAATCTTGCGCTCAATCTGTTTATTGTTGATCTGTCGGTGTATCACCTTCCTCCCAAATTCCATATAAGTTTTTTCATTGTTTTACAGAAAATGATGAAAGACAATAATTTGGTGAGGCATCTTGATGCCTGTGAAACTATGGGCAATGCCACAGCCATCTGTTCGGATAAAACGGGGACTTTGACTATGAACCGGATGACAGTTGTTCAGGTTTATATCGCTGACAAGCACTACAAAAAAGTCCCTGAACCTGATGTCATTCCTTCCAATACCATGTACGTTCTCATAATGGGTATCAGTGTCAACTCTGCTTATACCACCAAAATCATGGTGAGTCCTTGGGCAAGCATAATGCCCATATTTTTTTTAAAGGTACTTTTATTTAAAAGAAACTTTTTATTGAGCGTTTTTAACTACACGGGTAAATCTCTCCAGTGTTGGTATTCTTAACTAAATCTATTATTAAAATTGTTTGGTAAATTGAAGCTCAAATTTCTTTATTTTTTTTTATACTTGTTTTACAGTCCCCTGAGAAAGAGGGAGGCCTGAATCGTCAGGTGGGCAACAAAACTGAATGTGCCTTGCTGGGCTTTGCCTTGGACTTGAAAAGAGACTATCAAGCAATCCGCAACGAAATCCCTGAAGAGAAGTTTTACAAAGTCTACCCATTCAACTCCGTCAGGAAATCCATGAGCACCGTGCTAAAGAATGTTGACGGAAGTTACCGAATGTTCACCAAAGGAGCCTCCGAGATTCTCCTGAAGAAGTATGCCATCCTTAATCATAACTGTTTGGTCATTGTTAATGCCTGACAAAAGACTATCACATCTTTAAGGAAAGCATTAGAATACTTTTAATAGAAGATGTTAAAGAAGCATGTGAGAGGTGTGTCAGCAAACTTGATTGGCAGATCAAATGCTTTACCTCCCCCTCCAAAGCCCCGAGGCTGTGTTACTGATAGATTTCCCTGGAGAAATTACTTGGATGGCTCAGTTGCTGTGAGCTGTTGGATATCTGCAATATCTTACCTACTCTCTCCTCACCCAGGTGTTATAAAATCCTGACAGCAACGAGCGAGGCAAAGGTTTTTCGGCCCAGGGACAGAGATGACATGGTGAAAAGAGTGATTGAACCAATGGCCTCCGAGGGCTTGAGGACCATCTGCCTGGCTTACAGGGACTTTCCTGCTTCTGAAGGTGAACCAGACTGGGATAACGAGAGCGATATCCTGACCAGGCTCACCTTTGTGTGTATCGTGGGCATTGAAGACCCAGTTAGACCAGAGGTACAAGCCTTAGCTATTTAAACAGAATTATTTAAACTTTTTAACTACGTTCTTTAGCAAGAGAGACTCGTAATGTCAGATAATAAGCTCTCTCAGTCATGCTCCCTTATTCTTTCCTGCTCAGGTCCCTGATGCCATTAGAAAGTGCCAGCGTGCTGGAATCACAGTGCGCATGGTCACTGGGGACAATCTAAACACTGCTCGTGCTATAGCAACTAAATGTGGAATCCTGCAGCCAGGAGATGAGTTTCTTTGCTTGGAGGGCAAAGAGTTCAATCGCCGGATCCGTAATGAAAAGGGAGAGGTGAGAGACACAATTTATTAGCAGCAAGACTCAGAGATACTCACAAGCTCATAATATAACCCCTTTTTTTTTCTAGATTGAACAAGAGCGGATTGACAAAATATGGCCTAAACTCCGGGTGCTGGCAAGATCTTCACCAACAGACAAGCATACACTAGTCAAAGGTGCTTAGAGGCTCGCTCCTCCAGCATAAAGAAAAAGTGGTATAATTCTGCTCTGTAACGTCATGCTGTTTGTTTTGACGCTTGTCTTTTTCTTCAGGTATAATTGATAGCACCGTTTTGGAGCGGAGGCAGGTTGTGGCGGTAACGGGAGATGGCACCAATGATGGCCCTGCCTTAAAAAAGGCCGATGTTGGGTTTGCCATGGTATGTGGGTCTACCTGACGTAGCTACAGCAAAAAATGATTCCTCCAAGGATTCTGTGCACTAATTTAGTTTTGAATGGCTTTTATATAGTGTTTTTTATTCTCAGGGCATTGCCGGCACAGACGTGGCTAAAGAAGCCTCTGATATCATTCTCACTGATGACAACTTCAGCAGCATTGTCAAGGCCGTCATGTGGGGGCGGAACGTGTATGACAGCATTTCAAAATTCCTCCAGTTCCAGCTCACCGTCAATGTGGTTGCTGTGATCGTGGCCTTCACTGGAGCTTGCATCACACAGGTATCACTATAAAAAGCTTTCTTCTGACATAAATGACGGGAGTTGCGACTGACGGAGCTGTTAAGCTAAATAGTACAGCTCCACGTGAAGGATTGCGTGTTAACAGATCCACCACGGTGGCTGATGGAAGCAGCTGATTGCTACCCATCCTGTGTAAAGTGATTGGAAATTGTTAGTCTGAGGCAGGAAGACTTGCAGGCAGTCAGCATGAGGCCTGGCACTGCTGTCCACAGGCAAAGCACCAGTCCGAAATGAGCAAGCTCTCCTCTGTTAAATGGAATGATAGCCGGACTGATTGCAGTTGAGGTCATGTATTAATGCATAATGAATGGGAGGATTACATTTACGCTTTGCTGTCAGTAGCCAAGGCTGCATGTAGCCTCAAGCCTCAGGTGCTGTGCTTGTTTTTTGTGTAATTTGCCCTAGAAATTGCTCATGAGCAAGCAGACTCTGACAGGTGCTAAATTTTTGGAGGCGTCTGACACATTCACCGCTATCTTGCTTATTAATTGTCTTATCTGTTTATTTTCTCTCAGTATTCGCATCTTTAAATTCGTAATGCAGAATTTTATAGAAATTGCAAAAAAAACCTGATTCAGTACTCGTGCAAATGCTCAGCTGAGAGGCTGTTTTTGAATGTTACGAAGGTGGCAGCAGTGAATGAGGTCAGAATGGTCACCTCCTGTTCTCTCTCACTCTCACAGGACTCTCCTTTGAAAGCTGTACAGATGTTATGGGTAAATCTGATTATGGACACATTTGCCTCTTTGGCCTTGGCCACTGAACCCCCCACTGAATCACTTCTGCTGAGGAAGCCTTACGGCCGCAATAAACCCCTCATCTCCCGGACAATGATGAAGAACATATTGGGTCATGCGGTCTACCAGCTCACCATCATCTTCACTTTACTTTTTGCTGGTAAGAACTAACAGCACATGTGACTGAGCCAAGCTTTGTACATTATAATAACATAAATCAAACGTGCGCTGATTTGCTTTCTGCTTATTCTCAGGTGAAAAGATGTTTGATATTGACAGTGGACGTAATGCCCCTCTTCACGCACCTCCCTCTGAGCACTACACCATAGTCTTCAACACCTTTGTGATGATGCAGCTGTTCAATGAAATCAACGCACGGAAGATCCACGGAGAACGAAATGTTTTTGAAGGCATTTTTAACAACATGATCTTTTGTACCATCGTCTTTGGGACTTTTGTTATTCAGGTATGTTTTGTTATTCATGTATGAAAGCCCAAAATCAGAGCATATACAGATACTGATGTCACAAACGTTTTTTTTTTTTTTTAAATCTCTCTAAGATCGTGATAGTGCAATTTGGAGGAAAGCCATTCAGCTGTGTGGGTCTGAGCATCGAGCACTGGCTATGGTGCGTTTTCTTGGGCTTTGGCGGTCTACTATGGGGACAGGTGAGCTTCATCTAACGTTTCCTCCCTATTTTTATACAAAAGAGTTTCTTGTAACTTGCTCTCAAAACACCAATCCAAACTCCTCAATAGTAATAGAGCAGTGCCCCCTAAAGGCAGTGAAGTCAATTACTGGACTCAGCATTTAGCTTTTGTTTTCTGTATGAATTGTCTACTTGATTTACATCTACGCTTTCGTTCAGGTCATCTCAACCATCCCAACAAGCCGGCTGAAGTTCCTGAAGACTGCTGGTCATGGAACGCAGAAGGAAGAAATCCCAGACGAGGAATTGGAGGAGCTGGAGGACCTGGATGAAATCGATCATGCTGAGCGCGAGCTCCGCAGGGGACAGATCCTCTGGTTCAGAGGCCTGAACCGCATTCAGACTCAGGTAACCTCTCGAAAACCACGCAACTCTGCAGCCCAAGCTCAGGAACCAACGCTCGCCTTGCTTAATCAATTTTGATTTTCATTTCCCTTTCTCTGATTATGGTTTGAGTTAGTACTCCTTCCAATCGATCCGCCACTTATGGTGACCTTATACTGGTGGAAAAGGGTTTATTAATGCAGTTTGTCAAAGGAATAAGCCGATCAATGCTAAAGGCAAATGTCAGGTCAGGTTCTTTTAATTCAGTGCCTTTTTTTTTCTCTCTCTCTCTCAGCTGCTCTCTGTCCCTGTCTTCTTTTATATGGGTGCCCTTCTTTCTCTATCCCTCTTCTTCTCACTTCTTCCTCTCACTCTCTGTCTTTCTCTTTCCTGTGCGTTCTCTGGGCCTATCACACTCTCTGATTCCTTCCAGATGGATGTTGTGAGTGCGTTCCAGAGCGGAATTTCCTTTCAGGCGGCCGTCAGGCGCCAGCCCTCCAGCACCAGCCAACAGCACGATGTAACCAATGTTTCTAGCCCTACACATGTAGCCTTATCTCCTGCTACTGCCTTCAACACCGCTTCTGCCACTGTCGGGTGTGAGTGCGTGTTTATTAGTGCATGACAATTAACATTTCCTCCTCTCGCCTAACGGTCTTCATTCTTCTCCTAATGTCCTTCCTTCTCTCTCTTTCCTCGCTCTCTTGTTCGAAACGAAATGTATCTCGAAACATCTTCCACATCGCTTCTCAATGTTAACGGCTGTGTATCTTAAGTGTTAAGGTTAAGGTTGAGGTTTCTGTGTATGTGTTTGATGGCTTTGGCTGGGTTCTCATCGACGAAGAGTCGTTGTCTAATCCCGTCTGGTGTGTCTGCAGCCCTGTGCGTGCCTGCCAGGCTCCTAGTCTACTGCCAGTAAATTTTTTGAGTATACGCCCATGGTCACAACGATAACCCGACCAATCACATTTTTAAGGCGGCGTTCTGGTAAGTATCTGTAGGATCAAACAAGATGATTAATGAGATGTTGTGCTGTAGTTTAGACAAATGAACTTCCTCGCCTCTTTCTGTAGTTTGTCACGTCTCCTATGGCGTCAGTTCACTTATTCTGAGACACTGGCATTACTGTCTGTACTCGACACGGTTTCCTCTTTCTCACGCTGTCTCATATTGTATTCGGTGCCAGTTTTATCATCCTCTTTCTCTCTGTCTGTCCTTATTGATGTAATTTCGTTATTTTACAGGGAAGGTCTGCGACTGGATGAGAAAGCTGGTGGAATCATGTCGTTTCTGTTTGTCTTTCAGCACGATTTTCTAACCACATCAATATTTCCATCTTTCATCAGGTCCTGGCTGTCCACAAAGCCTTTTTTATCTGTTCAGGGCATTTTGTATTCTGTTTTGAAACTGTCTCTTGTTCTTGCTAATGAAAAGCACATTGGGAAACAGGGATACGATACTGACTGCCGCATATTCCTTCTTAGATTCTGTGAAATGTGTCATGGGCTATACTCAAAGGTTTACCTCTGTTGAAACACAAGGTAGCGCTGCTCTGCATGGGTCCAGTCTCTAGACTGTTTGTGGATTTACTTGTGCTGGTTAGCTTAAACTTGCTTGGCTGCTTTAAAGTTCTGCGTCTCGACTTCACAACATAATCAGTGATCGATCCCTCCCCTCCAATACAAGCATGCCCGATAATATTAACCTCATGTGTTGAGCTGTGTCCTCTGGGGTTACCTTGGCTTCTCTCTCTTCCTGTCTCTTCTATTCTCTCTCTCTCTCTTTCTCATTTGCATTTTGAAAAATTGGCTTTAAGTGATTTACAAGTGAGAAGACACCCACGTTCTTTCCAGTTTATTTCTCAATCCTGAGAAAAGAGGATATTCTGTCCCTTGGTCAGAGGATAAGCTCACCTTAACACAAGCATCAGGTTTTCAAGAGTTTGTCCACTCTCTCTATCTGTCAGTTGCACGACATCTGACCGCTCACACACTCTCTCTTAAACGGTTTTGGTGCGCTAACCTCACTGCTCTCCACTCATCAATTAAAACCAGCCCATTTGGCCTTTGGTGTAACCTGTACTTAAAACAAATAATAAAAAAGTGATGTTTCACCTTTATGCCTGTCGTGTACGTGTGTGTAGTCGAGCGGTTGATCTCTGTAAGAGGCGAAACTGACTTTGCATCCCGTTCTCCCGCAGATCCGAGTGGTGAATGCATTCCGCAGCTCGCTGTCGCCCTATGAGGGCCTGGAAAAGCCAGAGTCTCGCACCTCCATCCACAACTTCATGACCCATCCGGAGTTCCGAATAGAGGACTCTGAGCCCCACATCCCCCTCATCGATGACACTGACGCGGAGGACGACGCCCCCACTAAGAGAAACGCCACACCCACGCCTCCTCCCCCACCCTCTCCCAATCAAAACAATAACGCTGTAGACAGTGGCATCCACCTCTTCCTGGATCCCAGCAAGCCAGCTACACCCTCAGCTCCCGGGAGCCCCATGCACAGCCTAGAGACGTCCCTTTGATCAGCTCCGCCCCTCGGTACGATACAACACCTGCTCATCTCCAAAGAGACTAAAGCCTGGAGAACTCATTGGATGAGAGGGGCGGAGCCAAGGAGCTCTCGGGAGCTTAGCTCTTAGTTTTTGCTTCTCTTTATCTGGATGGTGTTGTTCATTTTGCCCTTTGCTTATTTAAACACTGATTTCTGCATCATTTGGCTGTTCATATTTTGAATTATTTATGTTTTGTTTTTTGTTGTTTTTTTAATTTTTTGGAAGACACAGGTCTGTTTACAAAGTTTGTAGATACTTATTTTTCTTCTGTTCGTTGGTGGAAGAGCTTCCTGATGCAGAGAAATGGGGACAAATGAAATAAAGAGATATTTCAGATACTGCTGTATTTTCAGGAAAAAAAAAGGGTGTTTCTATGGAAACCGAACTATTTTTGCCTGCAAGTTTTGTTTGTTATATATTTGTAGATGCATAGAACCTTCAAGCCAAATAGATAACACTAAGGCTTGTATAGCAGTGAGCAGAGGTATTGAGGTCCATGGGAGATTTTTTTTGTTGTTGTTTGTTTTCATTTTTTTCTTCATTGGACGGGTGAGGGGAGGGAGCCATAGACGAGGATCTCTGTCCATAAATCTCCTCTCATACTTCAATACTTCACCCCTTAAAGTCATCGTTGGGTTTATTTTTAAGTTCCAAGAGTTCTGAGTTTCATGTCTCATTCTCGTTTGGAAGTTAAGGAGTATCTGAAATGGCCGGAGCTGGAGTCTTCACGCTTTTAAAGGTGTGATTTTTGAAGTGGAGGTCCAGGTCCGCCTTTAAAGAATGAATGCATCTGTTATTTAACTATTTGAAATGGTCCACAGTCAGTTCTTTGACATCAAGACATTAAGTTCCTGCCAATGTATCATAAGTTTGTTTACTCAGGCTGAAAAAAAACAAAAACTAGCAGATTGAATTGAAAAGGATGCAATGATTAAAAAGTAAAGAGTTTTAACTTAAGATTGTCTTTTAGGTAGTAAATTGCTGTCTCCGTTTAAAAGGAAAAATAAAAGGAGGAAAATTAGTAAATTGTTTTCAAAATTTGTTTCATGTTCCTCTTTTTTTTTTTGATTCTTTGAAAAAAAAATTCCACAAGTGTTTTGTTTGTTGATCATATGAAAGATTTCTACTTTATATTTTCCTTCATATTCCATAAAGATTGCTGTCCGTTAAAAAACTAAATATCGCTGCAGTTGTTTATAGAATATATTTAAGACCTGAAATACTGGAAATGCAAAGGAATCACCATGAAGAATTTTCAAGACAACACTGGTATCGCAGCACAGGGTACTTTATTTCAGATTCCCAAGGAACGTTTTGATACAGACCATATAAATAAATTGTATTTTTATGTGGAAATGACAACATCTCAACCTGCTGAACCAGACCTACAGGGATTTTACATTAATTATATTAATGTGGGGGGGGCGGGCACTCTTTAAACAAGGGTCGTGATTGGTTCTCCAAGTAATATATTACTCAGGGTGGCTTATAGCATGAAACTTGTGGTCAAAATACTAACATGTTTTGTGTTTTTTGTAATGTTTAGGACTAGATTTCTTTTTTTGGCAGCAGGGTTCCAGTTCAGACTGTTGCTTCTCTCCACTCGTTGGTTCATTAAGGGTGTGATAAAGGAGAAGAAAGGAAGAAAAACAAGAGAAAGGGATTTGCATTTTTTCAGTCATTGCAACTGCACATTTTTTGTTGTTTTTTTTTTTTTTAGTTATTTCGTTTTTCATGTTGATTAAATAAAAACTGCTTAGTTTGCAATTTAGAGCAGATATATTAAAAGAATTCATAACTTTTTTCTATAGCGTCTTCCTATAATGGGAATGAATGTTTATCCATCTGTTTTAAGGTTTGTTTTTTTTTTATCTTAAAGTTTGGAAATAAAAACATGTCTGTTTATCTTGCGCAATGTAAATGGATATCGTGATTTAACTTACATTTTAAACTTGTCGAGTATCGTGTATGGTTTTTAAGAATAAAAATTGATATTTAGCGTAATCCAAGGGCCATGTTTTCCTTCATGTTCAGCACACTTTGGATTTAATAATTCATGAAAAATGTTCCTTATACAGAGGCATACTAAAAAAAATCTGTGCAGCTATACTCACAATTAAAATAAAACAATTTGTGTGATTAAAAAAGCAAATAACTGGTTCAAAAAGAACCAACTGAACAGAACAACTCGAGCATAATCCATTTATCAGGTTTCTGGTTCTTTTCAAAAGTGTGGTTTCTTTTCAATAGCGGCCACATAA
>JAUYWG010000034.1:8556019-8583647 GCA_034779775.1 Enteromius afrohamiltoni | reverse complement strand
TGTAGTCTGGTGCCTTTTAATCACCGCCTTATGAGCTATTGACCTTAGAATATTTATATATATATATATATATATATATATATATATATAGCTACATTTATTTTGCTTCCTACACCTATGATGGCATTACATGTAATTTAGCACGTTTTAGCAACAATTTGTCCTGTCTTTAGCAAATTACGAAAATTAGTTGGCAACACAGGGTGCAAAATGTTATTGTAGATCCTTGAACAACCTTCCAAGTAACCATGAGTTCACAGGAAATGTCTGTTTGAGCTTTACAACCAGAATTAGTCTCCTCTACACCCTTGTTATTCTCTTGTATCATTTCCCTCTGATTTAGGGATGAACTAGGGGTAGGGATAGGGTTAGGCCTACGTTTTGGACAATAATATTCAGGATCAACAACAACAACAACAAAAAATGCTGACTGAAATCTCCAAACACCAACATATCGAGATGAAAACAACTGTGAATAATGTTTTCAAAATAATATTAAATACATAAACATATAGGCTACCTCACTCATTCAGAGTTTTGGAAGACCTTTTGGCCCCTATTGTTTTATGTATTACCCCATCAGCTGAGATATAAAATAAATCAATAACAGTATTTTATATCAATAATAATTTCATATTTTAAAACTGCAAATATTAATGACAATATTTTAAATATACATATATTTTTAAACTCCTTACACATGCCACTGGTGTTTAATGTACTGTGATAGACTAAAGACTTTTTAGGGCTAAAAAGAAACCGGTGATGATCATTTATTTATATATATATATATATATATATATATGATCTACTAATCATTTATATTTTCATATAAATGATATATGTGTGTGGGTGTGTGACCAAACAAACACAGTTTTTCTGGAAGATATTAATGTGGTTTACCATCCGCTCCACTAGGGGCGTGAGCGAGCATTACATTAAGCCTAGACCTTTGGATCCTTGGCAACACGACGCTCGATAGAAGTGGCAAAAGAACGGGTTAAGGCCATGCAAGTACGGATTGTGCGGATGACAGCTCAGTGACAGACACTCAACAGCACATATTTCATCCCACCCGCAAAAAACAACCGACCCACACTGTGAATAATAAAGCGCAGGAACAGACAATGTCACACGACTCGCCTGTAAGTAACTTTACGTTACGCATTAAGCGCGTTGTTTCTCTTGACTAGCACGCACTCTTTTGGTTACAGAATTTTACTATCATTATAGCAAGGTTGCCCTGCCAGTTTAATTCGCGTTATGGTACCGTGCGTGCTTGGACAAGCGCGCGTCTTTACCTTTCTCTCTCCAGCAATAAAGTACTACGCTAATGCAATACAATAAAACAAGCACCTACCCTTTCTGCAGCAGAATGAAAGTGAGTGTGGGTCAGCCCGTCGTGTCGGCAGGGAGTGGTGGCTTCACGTGGGTTTGTTGTGCATTCCTCTGCTTGCCGTGTATCTGCATATCCCTCCGCCACAGCTCTCATCTGCGCTCAACACCTGGCGCTCTTCCGGTCACTTCTTCGCATTCAGAGGCAATGACATTTTCTATAAAGGTATATATCGCATGCTTTGTTTTACAAGCTGACTCACTTTCTCATTTCCTTTCCATATATTCCATTCAGCTTACTCAGGTGTGTGTGTGTGTGTATTATACATATACCTGAGTAAGCTGATTAAATAAGCTTTCCACTGATTTATGGTTTGTTAGGATTGATAGAACAATATTTATTCTATTTATGGTAAAAATATACGGTACAAAATATCATTATGGAACATGATATTTTCTTAATATAAGAAAAATAGATCATTTAGACCCATAAAATGTATTGTTGTCTGTTGCTACAAAAACACCTGTTTGCCTTATGACTGTATTTGTGGTTCAGGGTATGTATACATATATATATATATGACTGTTATGCTGTTTGTCTATAGAGTCAGTTGGTGTCGTGGGAAGCTCTGATGTCTTGTTGCTGCTTCATGGTTTTCCTACTTCAAGCTACGACTGGTATAAGGTAAGTCTTTTGTGATGTATAACTGCATTAATGTTTGAATAAAGCAGCAGTAAACTCCAATGCTGAGGGCTGTGGTGTTCCTTCAACCTCCTTCTGTTGTTTTGCAGATCTGGGATTCTCTGACTCAGCGTTTTAACAGAGTCATCGCCCTCGACTTCCTTGGCTTTGGTTTCTCAGACAAACCGGTGAGTCACAACCTACTGTTCTTTAATGAAAAATAATGTCTTTCGTTATCTGTCATTTTAATATTAACTTCTATCTAACAAAATCCAGCGACCGCACCGGTACTCCATTTTCGAGCAGGCCAGTGTAGTGGAGGCCCTGGTTGCTCATTTGGGTCTGTCAGAGCAGAGGGTCAACATCCTGTCACATGATTACGGAGACACTGTGGCCCTAGAGTTACTGTTCAGGTGAGCCCTAAAACGTTCTCAGCATAGTTTAGCTTAATGCTCCTGTCAATATGATCTGGGTGGTTCTCACGTGCAGTTAAACACACAGGAGTGACCATAACAGAAGCGGACACATCATCATAAACAGCATCTGCCTCTCAAATGGAGGTACATTAGAGTTTTATTCAGTCAGAAAATGTCAAATTAAAGTCGGAATGGAGATTCCTAACTTTGACTATTTTGTTTTTGACTTGAAAGGAATATTCCCAGAGACTCATTATCCAAGATTCATTCAGAAAGTGAGTGTAACACTTCAAAAACAAGTTTGTTTTCATTTTTAAATATGAGAAGTGAATATTTCTAATCTCTGGTCACCTATAGGTGCTGAAGGACTATGGTTTCATTTCACCTGTACTTACCCGCCTAATAAACTTCCAGGTTTTCTCTAGAGGGTGAGTGGATAGTCTGGAATGGGAGCGGTCTAGTTCACAGTTCAAACTATTTGTTGGACTTTACACATATAATTATAAATCATTTACATAAATCATGCTAGCTGTGACCAAAAGACTTCAATTACAAATATGATGTATTTATCCTACAGAATAAGGGATGTGTTTGGACCATACACCCAGCCAACAGAAGCCGAGTTCTGGGACATGTGGACAGGAATTCGCTTTAACGATGGAAATCTGGTCATGGACAGGTGTCCAAGTTTCTCCATGAGTTGCACTTGCAATGCTTTGCTTTCAATAATAACCTACTATGATTTGTTGTTCCCGTGTCTTGCCCAGTATCCTGCAGTACATTAACCAGAGGCTGAAGCACAGAGAGAGATGGGTCGGGGCTCTAACCACCACTTCAACTCCTTGTAAGTACACACACCATTCATAGTGCTGGAGTGGCCGTCATGCTACAAGAATGAGGTGTGTGTATACTTAAAAACTCGGCCATGGGCAGTGCTATTGAGGCTAAGTAGTTTAATCCAATGAAAATCACAGCAGAAGCTGCTTAGAGCGTCTGCACCCCAGGCAATAAGCGTTTGAGGTATATATTAAGTAAACATCTACATCATTGAATGCAGTAGTGTGGTGTACATTATATACATTATAGTGCAGCAGGACAAGCATGTTAACGCTTATACTGTAGAACGGGAAGTTTGGATTTTGTTTTTTATAAATAATTTGGTGTTTTGGAAGATAATTAGTAGGTAAATTACTGTAGTCTGTGTGGTGGGGCCGCACAACATCCTTAACATTTGTAACTTCTTTTTTTACTTTGTAGTGCACATGATTTATGGACCACTAGATCCAGTTAATCCACATCCTGAGTTTATCCAGCTCTACCAGTAAGTACACTAATGTTATTAATATCAAACATAAACAAAAAAAGAGTAATACACACACACAGACACATATTTTTGTTTGTTTTTTTATACATTTTTTTTTTTTTGGAAATGTGCATGTTGTTTTTTCTCAATCGTTGCAAAAAAATATATACGTTATTTATGTGAGATGGTGTTGACCCAGTGGTAAGATACCATGGCACAAGACTTTGTTCCTACATGAGAGTCCTGGGTTGAATATGTTTTTATAAATATCTGTTATAATATTTGCTGCATCTTCACTTTTAACACTTTATAGCACCCAAAAAGTCTTTATGCTGGGATTTGAACTCAAGCCTCTATTGCAACTTTGTCCTCAACCAACAAGTTTAAGCCACTGCACCATAGTAGCTGTTGCTGTTAGTGTGGCATTTTGGGATAGTTTGTTGTATGTAATGACAGCAATTTTAAGTCAGAAACAGAAGTATTTGAACACTGGTCTCAGAGATAAAAACCACAATGCTTCATCTCCCGAGCCACTGAAATGGTTTAAGTATTGAGGATCAGTTTTGGATGCATTGCTTTGTTTTCTTGAGCCTTTGAGATTCTTTTCCTCATTTACAGGAAACTGGTGCAGAGATCCACTGTATCAGTTCTAGATGAGCATGTGAGTCATTATCCACAGCTGGAGGATCCCACGGGCTTCTTTAATGCCTACCTCAGCTTTATCAACTCATTCTGAGAGAAGTAATGAATGGAATATCGCCTCAAATTGTTAGAAATTATTGAAATCCATTTATTAACAAACCACATGAGTATGTCAGTCATGTGTTGATATGCATGAAACTAAAAGTATTGCACCAATTACCCAAACAGTCATTACAACAGTCAATAAGAGTTTGCTCAAATACAATGCCATTACTTGTAAATACATTTGTGTTCTCAGCATGAATGCTTTTATTCAAATAAAAAGATCTTTGTATGAATTGTTTTGTGTAGAAAAACAAACACACATATTGTGCTCTTTTGTACTGTTTTATTTATTGATAAATGAAAAGGTTTATAGTAAAGGACCAATTCCACTAAGCTGTGACACAAGGTCAAAACAGCTCAAGTGCCAGATAAACAATGTTTAGATCTCTTTTTAGATTTAGAACACCAAAAAAGAAAGAGGATGCTTCGGACTCAGAGGATTCATGTGAAGCCACAAAGTTGGTTTGTGAGAAACACAGAGCTACTATATAGATACATATAAAAGCACAATGACACCGATTGATTGGCATGTGATCAGGTCACTCAAACATTACTCATTTAGCCGACAGAAGCCAGGATGACGTCAACCACATTCTCATCTGTGCTTCTAACCGTCACCTGCATAGTGACCCCATCAGCCAGAGCCAGACGTGCCCTCACCAATACATCATGACCTCCCCTAAACACACCTTCAAAAAGACGAGATCATAAACCTCAGTCAGGTTAGAAAATACATATCCAATACACATTTCAGAAACACATTTGATTTGATGAAATGAGTACATACCTGCTAGGAAGAGAACATGCGAGTTCTTGTTCTCAGGAACTTTGTCTGAGCGCTCGCAAGGCTGCATGCCCAAGAAGCTGATAATGTTATTTACTGCCTCTGTGAAGACAAACACGATAAAGAGATGATCCTCTCACATCCACCAACTCTTCCTGTTGTAATCAAACACCTTTATTTGTTATTCTTATAAAGCCCGATGAGTTGAAGCAGGTGTGTTTAAAATGATATTGAGGATAATGAGAAATTACGGATTTCTCTAGTCATAGAATAGAAGCAATGGTTTAAAATTAAAAAGCTTTGATGTATTTGTTTCTGGCAAACAGCTGGCAGCTTTTAACTTAGAAAGATGTTAATTGATGGAGTCGTGTGCTTTGGTTTTGTCAGCTGACGGTACCCGTTGACTACAGAGGATCCACTGGTGATGAAGATCCAATGAAGAAAAACTCATCTACATTTTGGCCTGAGGGCAACTACATTTTTCATTTTGCCTTTATATTCCTTTAAGTGAGCTTACCATCTAATGTTCTGACTGTGGCCAAAGCAAACGTCTCTTCCTTCTCATTGTCATCTCCGATCTCCTCCCATGCTGCACCAAAGTTTGGTTTCAACACCTTCTGTATGTGGTCAGCGACTGTCACCTCTAAATCTTCCAGCTGGGAGGGAAACGAGGCATTGATTTATTAAACTTCCCATTTTCATCAGTGTGACTAGATTTAGTAAATTTACATACCACATATTCATCATCATAGCCGTCATCATCCGGCTCTCCCGTGTTAGGATCACAATCCCGAACCAGATATTTCATTGTACAGCTGAACGTGCAAGACACTAAAACAAGTGACAAAAGACCAATTAACATCTATTTGTAGTTTATATCTGACCAAGCAATAAAAGTTTGACCATCATGTCTGACCTGCTGTGGGGTCATCCTCTGGTAACCGGACCAGGCTGTAGCAGGACCCAGGCTGGCTGTAGGGGAGACTGGGTGCAGGTACGTAATGTAGCACCTCGTATGCCTCCGACGGCTCCATCTGGACCAGAACCCGCTGCAGCAGCTGGTCGTTCAGCGTGTTGGTGCAGTCAAACTGGAAAATCATGTGATTTGCAAAAGTGTGTTTGATACAGCGCACCACATACTCCGTCTCTGCTTCTGTTAACTGAACCGGCTCGGACGACTTGAACAGTGGACCCAGGGCCTGGAATTCTGGGATGGCTGCAAGTTGCTCTGAGGGAGAAAAACAAGGGGTTTGCTTCTAACATTGGTTTAAAGATGCCACATGCATTGTTTTGCCAATTCACTGATCTTCCTACCTTGGTAAATATCCTGGCGGGAAGGTGCAAGCTTTTCAGGTAGTTTGCTTGTTGCCACAGGTGCAATTTCTGGCATGAAAGAGAAAAATGTTGTGAATTTTGATTAAGCTCTGCGATTTACCCCAAAACCAGGTTAAGACACAAGATGGCCAAACAATGGTAGAATGTAAACACAACGTTTTTACGCTACTATGAAAATATTCTGCAATGGATTATGATTAGTAATGAATAAATATTGGCCAGCTGAAGCTCAAGCTCACACCTGTTTTCTGTTCGGTGATGGGTGCGGTGGCCAAAGGAACTGTCTTCATGTCGAATGGTTTCTCAGAGGGCTCCAGTGTGTACTGGTGGAGGGATTTTTCCAGTCCGGGGACAGATACGGACAGACCTGCGAACAAAGCATACAAAAAGCCTTGTTCACTCACATCAGCTAAATCAAATCAAATACAGTATCAGATACACAATGAGAATCTTAACTATGCAAACTTTCCACCATCTGCCCACTTTGAATTAAAACCCTCACCATTGAAGATGTAAGCAGCATTCAAGGCCTTCTGCTTCTGCTGAAGGACGTTCATGTAGAATGTGGCTCTGTCTCTCACCTCATCATCACTGTCCATCATACACCTGTCAGAAACATAGTATATTAGCACCTTAAAACATTTCCTTCAAGAAAGTGCAATAAGCAACATTATTATGACAATATGCAAACATTATGGTAGATACTAGATATTTTTATAGAAAAAAAAGCTTATTTTTTACGCTTTTCATAATTGTTTTTAATCCATACATATTTTGTATTCATACACATACATATATATATTATTTTTTTGTTCTCTTTTTTGTAATGTGCATGTATAGACATAGACTATTTTTAGTTTTCCATCATTAATCAAATTTAATATTTATTTAAATTTAAGCAAAAAAATAAAAAATAAAAAAATACTCCTTTCAGTTTTGCATCATTTTTAATCAAATCAATAAAAGGATATTCTCTCATTTTTATTTGAACATTCAAATTAATTTCCAAGCACATTTGCTCTCTAATATTTAGATTACTGTTATAATTACCCAGACCCATACACACACACTTCATGCTGTTAAAAGCCTACCTCTGCATCAGGACCAAGACGCTTGGCAGCAGGTCATCGTTTTGAGCTCCAAACTTGGCCAGCGCACTTACAGCAGCTTTGAAAAGAAACGTGAGAGGAGAGTCAGAGCAGAAGAATAGCTGCTCAGATCAGTTTCTGAAATCAGATTAATTACACAATACAGCCCTGCTCAAATTTACTACTACTTGCAGCCGAACCACAGTTAATTATTGGGACACGTATGTGACATTTAAAAAAAAATGTGTACTACTGTATTGCTAACACAGGCTTCCTGAAATCTTAAGATGGCATGAGCAGGTCTTTAAGCTCATTGCAAGGAGGTTACCACATAGGTCAAAGGTCATGCGAGATTACTCACCTGCCCGCACCGCCTCGCTCTCCAACACCACACGGTTGAAGATGAAACGAATGTATTTGGAGGGGGTCGGGGTACGTGGGCCCTCTTTCCCCAGCAGGTGGAGGATCTTAGTGGCCAGTACGGTGTGCTCGCAATCCTCAATAAACTCACACAGATGGGCCAAACCGGTTTCCTTACTCTCTGGGTTTTCTTCTATGATACTGATGATGCAATCCACAATGGCTCTCTTGTACTCAAAGCCACCCTACAAAAGGAAATAAACTTTATCATGTCTAATAGAAAAAGTGGTAACACTTGTTAACTATCAACTTTTGCCTCAACACATTCTTAACTTGTGGCTTATTAATAGTTATTATTAACATGTACCCGTTAAGTTTAGGTATAGGGTAGGATTAGGGATGTAGAATACAGCATCAATATGTGCTTAGTTAGCATTAAGAAATGGCTACTGTTCTAGTAATATGCATGATAATAAGCATAATACGTGTTAGCGTAAACAAATCCTGTTTTAATTTATTAATGTCATTGAATGAACTTACATCATCTCTCAACATGTTTGACAGGAAGTTCATCATCACACTGTGCTTTCTGGGATACTTCTGGCACAGAGCACTGATGGCCTGGACCACAACCACCTGGAAAACAAACACATTATTTGGTTATAAAAACACATTGTTTACAGGAAGGTTATTACAGGTAAAACCACTATTACAAATCTGAAGATGCATCCGTGTCATCTAATGTTGTTGAAATTCACTGTCTGGATCATGCTGTCACCTTGAACTCGTCTGAGATCTCAGAGACGAAGGAGGAGATCTGCTTCATGAGACGGTCCACGCTGCTCTCGCTGCCTGTCTTCAGCAGGGTGGTGATGGCCAGGGTGGCGATGCTGCGGTTGGAGTCAGTGATCAAGTTCTCCAGGTCCAGGTTGCATGCGGTCACCGCTGACGGGTGCTTCATTGCCACCTGTGTGAAGAATGGAATTTTTTGTTTTTTTTCGGTCACCCCTTTTAGAATGTAGTATTTGCACTATTTGATGAACTAAAAACGTGCATCTCTGCGTGGTAGATAATGATACTGCAAGTAGTAACAAATGAAATCCTATTCAAACCAACCTTATTAAGGGTCCGTACGGCTGCATAACGCAAGGCTGCCTTGGGAGAGCTGCAAAACAGCTGGAGAACTACAGAAAGAAAAAAAATTATTTGAACATCTGGTGTACCCTGATGCTGATAAGAAAGCAAAGAATAAAAACTAACCAGACACAGCAGGAGCCAGCTCACGGGCGGTACAATTGGGCATGTGGACGATGGCGGAGGCTGCTTCATAAACCACCATCTCATGTTTATTCCTCAAGCAGCTCTCAATGAAGTCAAACAGTGGGCTATCGTGCCTGTTAAACCATTATAAGCATTACATTATAAGCAACTGCATAACGTTAATAAGCCTGAAAAAGCCTACACACTTACCCTGCTTCTGTCTCCTCCAGCAGTTTACTGGCAATGCGGATCATCATGCAATAAGCAAATGGAGACTTGAGGCCAGATTTGGTGAATTTGTTAAGCATCTTGGTCACAGCAAGACGGTCATTCTTCCTCAGGTGGTACAGAAGACCCAGAGCATGGTACTGTGGAGAAAAATCCCATTTTATTAGAGATGGACAGACCACCAGCTCATAAGACAACGGATGCAGACATCTCACTTACCTGGACCATGATGTTATCACTTGAAGCTGCCTCTTGAGCTTCGTTGACCCAGCGTTTGACCACATCAAAGCTCATCTTCACCATGTGCTGAAGAATAAATACACAAACACAGCTACATAATCCAGAACCATAACGATAAGAAGGGAAGGAATACATGTTTAATAAACAGGTAAACTGGAGATGTATATATATTAGTAAAGCAACACTTTACAAGTTGTGATCTTACCAGAGACGAGACCAGGGCAGAGCTGGAGACGCTGGGCACTTTGTCCACAATGGCCTGTTTCATGTATCGTTCAATCGCCTGCAGCATGGTGGTCTGACGGACGAGATGGAAGAAGCACAGTTGGAAGGATCATCAGTTTATATATAGTTTGTCTCTCACTGATAGCAAATTATGTCTCCTATACACAGAGATAAATGAGTTTGCAAACAGCCGAGACTCACATCAGTGATCCTGCAGAGAGCTCTGATTGCCGGTCCTCTGTAAACATCCTCTTTACCCGTCATGTCCTTTGTCAAGCTGAGACACAAACAAAACATTAATGATTGTTCTTTGTAAGGTAATATTGGCGGCATGTGCAACGATTTCCACTCCTCATTATACAATATGTTTTTAGACTTCACATATTAGAAAAAAAAAAGATATATTGTAAATATCTTAACAAATAAAAAAATATGCTGCCATGTCAACTGCTCACCTGCTCGTAACAATGATCACATCCTCTGAGATGTTAGCCATCTCCTTAATTGTCAGGTAGCACATTCTTCTCAAGGTTTGCTAAAATGAGAAATTATTACACAAAAATGCATTGTATTCTGAATATGAATTCATAACTTCAGCTAATAGAACATATTAGTATTGTTAAATAAATAACTCAAATAGTAAGGTTATTTACAATTATTACTAAGGTTTAATTTCTATTAATAATTTAAAATAGCTTTGATTTGTACATCTCCTTGTATATTTCATCCATTTTATTTTTATTTTATTTGTTGTTGCCTTTTTTAATTTTAGTCATTTTCTTTTTTAGTAGTTTTTAACTTATCAGCTATTTTTTTTTTTTTTTTACAACTTGGCAAAATCTACGTGGGTATAATTTTGTTGACTTCATTAATTATATTAAATAACCCAATCCGCAATATGCATCCATTGGCCATACCATCTCTAGATATAGGTTTTATCAATAAAAAACAGTTAATAGGGCTGTTACGTTTCTTACATCATTAGACTGGAACAGTCTTGTCATGGCAAAGAAAGCTTCTGTGGCCTCCGTGGTTCCAAAGTGCTCACCCTGAATAATAAAGGAGGTAGACAATGATGAATAAGTCCATAGAAAGCACAAAAGAAAAAGTGTAGTTGGCTAAATAACATAATAATGCACCTGGTTGAGCAGGTAGATGATCTTTGTGAGGATATGCAGACATCTTCTCGGATTGATGGGTGTCTCATTGAAAATCCGAGCCTTTGAAAGAAACATGTAATGTAATAAACAGACCTTTATCTGTTTTTTTTATCTGAGACCGAAATGCATCAAACTCACCTCCTGTAGCACAGCACTTTTTTCCAAGTGCTGAAAGGGGTTTGAACCGCTTCCTAAACACATCAAAATGAAGCTGTCAGTGATCTAAAGCGGTGTGTCTCTATACAAAAGCAATGTAAAATCATAACTTGTCAATCCTTCTAGAAAAGTGTTCATAAAATAAGTGCTCTTAGCGTCTTAATGTGACTCTTTGTCTGAGTTCACTTCAAAATATCAATATTACTCGCATATATGAATCGTTAACCCTTAATGCGAAGTAAACTAAAACCAAAGAGCTAGATATTCTCTATCTGAACTGTCGGAAGATTATAGGTGAACAGCTGAAGTTGTGACAGGAGAGAATGGCACTTTGCAGTCATTTTATTCATATTTAATAAACCGTTAAATGTCTGAAATACAAAGCTTATCGAGAATGTCCACGAAGCAAAAATAGGATTTTCATTGTTCACATTTCTATTATAACGTACATCAATAAAGGGAACGGCTAGCATATTAGCTTAATAATTAAAGACTAAATAAACACTATTTACAGAATACAGCATAATCACAAAACTACAGCTGGTTAAACCGCCACTTTGAGACAGAATTAAGTATAAAACTGAAACATGCACATTCAATTTAAGTGTTAAATAAGTTATATTTCCAAGTTACAGATGTTGTGCCGTGGCCTGCAGACGCTCTTCCTTAGCAAAAGAGCCGACATCATTTCGGCCGCTGTAATAAGCTGTAATTCATACAACATTGCTTCGATAACGTGTCTGCGTGTATTTAATATTGATCTTACCAGACTCCTCATCCTTCTTGTCAAATTTCTTGATCATTTTGCGGAATGTTTGAGAGCAGTAAACGAGATGATCAGACTCCTTTCCTCCACGTCAACTAGGGTGACGTATGTTGTGAGCTGGCGGAGGTGAACATGGTGCGCTCCGGGATCATGCTTCAAAATAAAAGTCTGTGCTTAAAAGTCGGGAGGACAGCAAATGTTATACATATATATATACATATATAAAATATATGTATATATATATATACACATATATAAACAAATTTTATTGTTTTGTTTTGTTCCTGGGTTCCAAACGAAAAAAAGTAAGGTCAAATTATATATATATATATATATATAAACTTTTACCTTACTTATATATATATATATATATATATATATACATATGACACGTAAATATTTAAAACTATAGGCTAAATGTGTATATACATCTAATTTACAATATTTGAATTCTATTTCATTTTGGAGTCTCTACTAATGAGCTGAGGATTTGATTCAAGGGTTTTTTTTTTTTTAAAGAGACGTGGATAACGAAGACGTGATTAGGGAGACGTTTATGAAATTTTGTTCATTCTTCACCAAAATGTAGTCTAGATTCTCTCTGAAAAAAAAAATAGCAAATATGTATTATTTATAAATAATATTATTCATAACAGCATAAACAATGGTAGACTTCTGTATAATTATTGAACTGAGATGTATGTAGTCTATAGGCTAGTTGTGTAAAGTGAAAGGAGTCATGTGTTATAGATTCTTTTGTCTCTTAAAACGCGTAATAAAACGAAATTCAACCTCGAAGAAATTACCTTCAAATGGAAGCTTTGTTTACATTTGCATTTATTTATTTATTAAACGATAAAATAATTATTTTCAGTACAAAAATATTCAACTGTCGGTTTTATCAACCCAGATGTTTAAGAAATGTACAGATCTGTAACCATCTTATAGCGCAGTTTTTTAGACTAATCAGGTCAACTTTCATCTGAGATGAATAGACAAACTGTATTAATGAAAAGGTTAATGTTAAAAATAGGTCGTAGGCTACTTCCCCCCAAGACATACTCCAATCATCATGTCTTCAACGCTTGAGTTTAGAAATGAACCAAACAATTCTGTTTACAATTGCCATGAGGCTCACTGGTTAATGAGCCAATTTTAAATAATTTCATGTAAAACAGCATTTAATTTGACAAACGTGATATATGACCAAACAAGTATGCGTTTAGTGGGTAATAAATCAACACCCAGATATCACCTGTTAATACGTTCCATCAATTTCCAGCATTGCTTGTTATGCAAACTTTTATTACATTATTAAATTAGAGATAACATGCCTCAGTTGGTGACAAAAAAATATTTGTTAAAGTCAAATTAGTGAAATAAATAGGAGTTCATTTTCTCTTTCCAATCTGCGCCAGCAAGCGCGCGTTGTCGTCCGCCTTTGCGCGCAGGTTCTTGGCTTTGGCAATGTTGAAGAGGATGTTCATAATGTTGGTGGGGACGTCGAGGGAAAGAGTGACCTGGCTGCGTCGGTCGCTCTTCGCACTGTTACGATACAGTTTACTCCTGAGCTGCGTCTGGCTCAAGTATCTGTATTTGGACGCGGGTATTGTCCTCCTTTCGCGCGGCTCCTCGGAGGAAAGCGAGTGCGCCGATTTGTACAGGAGGTTTAGACTGTCCAGCAGGGAATTTGCTGGTTGCCCGTTATCATTCGCCTCGGAGAACACTTCATCGTTGCAAAGAAAGTTGGACACGGGGTCGTACGTTGGTAAGCAGAGGCTGGAAACCGGTGCGCAAAGAAGTGCCAGAGCGAGGAGGGTGCGCGCGAGCCACATCGTTTTGCCCTGTTGAACAGAGGCGCATGAGAATACATAAGGCAAGTAGGCTACTTTAAGAAGGCTTTTAGAATAACATTTTCTGCGTAGTAAAATTCATTTAAAAAGTTTGTATAAAAACTGTCCTATGCACATATAATATTATATACCAACTCTCACGTTGTTCCAAACCTCTACCAAGTTTTTATTCTTTTCTGCAACAAAAAACCTGCTGTTAGCCTGTCGAAATTTAATTTGCATAGCCTACATAATGCAACGGGGAAAGAAGCTATCAGTCTCTAATAGCTTACTCTTTGTGTTTCATAAATTCACACATTTGGAACAACCTATGGGTAAATTTGTACAATTGCTATTTTTCACTAAACTATTCCCGTGAATCTAATGCAAAAGTACCTTACCTGCACTGCTTGAATTAGGAGAGTCTTCTGAAGCGAAGCACTGTTAGGTCAAGCAGAACTTTTGGATCGTGAACCCAAAGTGTAGGCAGGCAAGTCAAGAACTCGGTGTCAACTTAATGGCGCATTGAATCATAAGAGTGATTTAGTGGGTTTGATATCTCCCTGGCTGCTCATAATATCCGCTTGGACTGTTTGCCTATTGGATGTGCATTCATTTAGCATAAGCCCAATTACGCTGCAGTCGTACGCCAGCAATAACGTCATTTATTGGGTTCCTCCCAGTAAAATAAGGCGGTGATTGACGCGCTCGTGCAGCTAAGGCGCGTTTACCGTCACCATATAGTCTAATATGTGAAGCCAGCCTGACATTTTTATATATATATATTTTATTATATGATAACATATAAACAAACACACAAATACATGTAGGCTACATTATTTATTTGAGTTATAAATTTCATCTTATTATTGTAGCTGTAGAAGAACTAACTTGATTTCATGAGAAAACTTAACTTTGCGAAGTTTTCGTGTGAAAAAGATTTTTCGTTAAGCTCTACCCAACATTCAGTGTGGCATAAGCAAAGCAGATTGTAGTCATGGGACAATTCATAAATGGGCTTTATCAATGTGCACTGTAAAAATGCGAAGCCAGGGTGTCCAATATAATTGCTAAAATAAATACATTTGTTAAAAAATGGTTTACAACTTGGCAGGGAGGTTGAGAATTTACAGATTCACCCAAAGGCATTCAGTACCATGGACAGCGCAGCACTTTATTTACTTTGCATCTGTATTAAACCATTCATAAGGGTCTGTTTTATTGTTTTCTCAGTTTTCAGGGTCAATGACCACCATATCTAATGTTTGTGTCCCATTTTGGACCTCCCTGTGAGTTAATTGCTCTGCAGTTCATGCTTGTAAGATTAATGAGTTTTCTTCCCACTTTCCTTTAATGATTGACTGCTTTGCTATTACGGGCTCAGAAGTTCGGAGACTTCATTAACGATCACCTTTATACATTGTAAACATTGTGCATTGGGCTGGACGATAACATATTTATTCCACATGACATTAAAGGAAGCTCATTAAACCTTTAAAACTACAGGCTGCATTTTAAAGCAGGTGTAAAGAGCATCTGTTCTCTGTAGTGTACACAATGAAGTTCACTCAGGGATCCCCTTAGACACAGTGTAAAGGGCGTCCTGCCTTCTAACTTGTACCACAGTCTCGAAAATTGGACTACGGCCTGTTACACGGGCCCCCTGCTGCTGGGACATATGTAAAGAGCGAGAAACCTCAGGATGCAACAGGGAGCAGCTTGGTTGGGGGATTATATAAGACAGAACAGAGTGAATGTCAAAGCCGTTAAGACTGGAAGATATGGAGGGATAAAAAATAATGAGGAAGGAAATGCAAACATTCACAAATGTGCACAAATAAGCCACCCACAAATGCAGCTAGTATATTTGCTTCAAATACACACACACACCTTCTCCGCCTGCCCCAGGAGACACCGTCCAGACACGACTCGACAAACATTTTTGAAGAAAAGCCAATATGGCAGCATTTATACACACCACAGGGCCAAGCTCAGAGGACACTGTCCAAAATCAGAGGTCACGATGCGAAAATGTTCTCACGCACACACCCACCAACCCACAGGGAGCGATATAGCTCATTCAAAAATATGTTCATTTCATTGTTTTAATAGTCTTACAAAAAAAGAACATTTCACAAAAAGAACCATTAGTGCAAAATGATGGACAGGTTATAAACAAATATTCGGTTATATTAATAGTGCATTTACTCTTAGAATCATAATCTTGATTTATAAGCATCAAACCTTTTTTTTAAAAAAATAAAAACATGGCATATTTATATGAAATAGCTACAACAGTGCAACGATGTGTGGTGCTGTTGAATTAAAACGCACACATGATGTAGCATAAGTTTCTGCCATATAGAACTAAACTAATACACATATAGGATGGCAATGCATAAAAATAGAAAACAAGCAAATTTCTTCTCCTCAGGATCCAAAATCTGTAAACAGATAAGAAAATTTAATCAGTTTAGATAAAAAATGTCTGTAGCATCTTTTGAGCAATCACATTATTTATATTGGAACATAAAGTCTGAATTCTGACTGGCTCTTTACCTCTCCTCCCCAGAATACATTGACTCTCACAGCCCTTTTTGGAGCTGAATCGGTTCCTATTTCCTCCACAACCACCATACACAAAGGGACGGCATTCTCCTGAGACGGCGTAGTAGTACCAGAGCAGGACGTATTCAGTGCAGTGGCCCTCAGACATGGGTTCAAGACACAGATCAGTGGCTAGGTCTGCATTTAATGAAGGCGGCCTTAATGAATAGGTTTCAAGGGAGTATAAATGCATTCAAACTCATGTTCTAATGAAATGAATGTTTCAAAAATTAATTAAAGCAATAAAATAATGAATAACTAAAATTATAATAACATATTCTAACAATGGTTCCACTTTTTAATCAAAATTTATCTTGAACTTCACTGCCAGTCAAACGTTCTGTCTCTGCCTTATCTCTTTTCCTCTTTCTCACACACATGCCCATGTATACATGCAAGCTTACACACTCGCGAACTGATTTGATTTGAAATGATTTGAATGTTATTTTTATCAGTGGATTAATTCTGCTCTTATCTGTCTGTTTCCATTCCTTGTGTCTCCTATTATACTATGGATGTGACAGAAAAAAAAAAAAGTGCATACAATAATCTTGGCCATGTCTAATGCGTTGCGCATTTGGTGCCAGGACCATTACTGTGTACTTTTTGGACTACTTTCCAAGACATAAAATCAAAATTCCCATTGCAAAGACTTTTATTCAAGGACCAGGTTTAATTAGTGCAAAAAATCTGACTGCATCGCTTATGTGATTGGTTTGTGTAGCTGCATTATCGTGTTAAAAGCACTTGAAGCAGCAGTCAGCAGAGGACGATGTTCTCCTCTTTTACTCCACACTTACCTGAGTGGAGTTTGAGTGCACGTCTCTTTTCTCTCTGCTCTCCATCTCCCTCAGTACTGGCTCCTGAATGCGACAGAAAAGCTTATATTATATCAAGATGTTTTATTTAAAGGAATAATTCGCCCAAATTTGCTAAAAATGTACTCATCCTCAAGCTATCTAACATGTAGACGAGTTAGTTCAGGTTTGGCAAATTTAGCATCACGTCACTTTCTCACCAATGGATCCTCTGCAGGAATACAGCTGATAAAACATCACTGCAAATCCGCAATTAATCAACACAACTCCTGTTGCTTCTGGCCAAAATATGAGCCCATAATTCATGAATACACTTCCTCTAGAGAAAAAGTCTATTCTATGTTGTCTTCTCACATCAAAATCTACTGATATATTTGTTTTTTAATGTTTTGGAGTTGATAAATGGTGTTTGGTTTCCGAAATATTATGGACAGAGGTCTCGTATTTTAGCCTGAAACGCTGAGCGTCCGTGGGCGGGACATAATCTCAGCGTTTATCCAATGACCGTCTAGTTTCAAAGCATTGAAAAAAAAAACGTTCAAAGCAGCTGCATTGAAGTCAATGAACGCTGGGCTTCAACAGGGAAATGTACTGTGACGATTTTTAGTCAATAAAATGTTAATACAATAGTACATAATTTGACCAATATTTTTTGTGATATTATAGGGGAAGCTGAGCTTCCCTTGCAGTCTTAAAGAAATCGCCACTGGTTTGGACCCTCATTCTGATGGCACCCATTCATTGCAGAGGATCCATAGGTGAGCATGTGACACAATGCAAAATTTTTCACAATTTTTTCTTAAGAATATTTAAAGTCATCTACTTATTACATGGTCTGAGGATGGGTACATCTTTATTTTGGAGTGATCTTTTCCTTTAACACCAAGTACAATATCATTGCACAAACATAGTCCCATTTTTGTGTTACAAAAGATAACATTTAGAAGTAATCCGGATGTGGTTTATTTAATAATTATGGTATATCTTTTTTATATTACATGACTATTCACTGAATGAATTAAACAAATGGACATTAAGTCATGATTTTATTAAATGAGAAAATGACGCCAGATTAATCTTTGCAGATCTCCAAGCAACACACAAACAAACTAGTTGCATTATGTCCTAAATGAATTATTGTTTTGGAATAAATTGGTTAAATGAATGATTCAGTGATTCTGCCAGTTGTCACCATCTTTGGGAATGTATAATTGTATAAGATCCTCACAAACTGACAGTCTGCACCATGCAAACACAGACAGATATAAGAAATGGAAATAATTGTTGTATAATAAAGATCAATTGTTTGTGTAACAACAGGAACATTATCAGTCATCAGAGGATTTGAACATCCTTTAGTCTTTTTCCTTTATTCATTGTATGACGCACTAAATTAATGATGAGAACCAGTGTTGCTAGGATAAAAAGTCTATTCATTAATTATCTCTCACCCATCAGAAGTGATCATCATATATTAATGTGGCCAATCAGATAAACCTGCACTTGGTACTTATTTTGATGTTCATATGGTTGGTACTAACCAAAAAAAAACGGTTTAATTTTTTTTTTTTTTTAAGTGTGACTCAGTTGCTTAAAATAACACAGAGAAGTAGACCATGCAGAACCTTTGCGTATGACTTTTGCGTATGATTTCCTGTTTTCCATCAAGGGGAGAAAAATTGAATGGTGTATATGGATGACTGAGCTCATGCATAAAGATGCCAGATCAGGACTAATGTTCATAAGACACAGCAGAAGTCTGAACATAAAACAGATTATATAAAACTACACTTTCCCCATCCAAACACTTCCATGCCCCCGGGGAGGTAAACTATAGGGATGATATCATAAGAGAGAAACCATGTTATAACATATTGCTTCAAAGCAGGAATATACCTACTTGTAACGTTGCCATATGCTAACGTTGGCTCGGACTCTGAAACAGCAGGATGAACTGTAGTGGTCTCGTCCTCTGACTCTTCATTCCACACTTTGGGGTGGGTGAGCAAGAACGGAGTGGCAGAATCTGTTCTTCTCTCTTCCCTTAGGATACTCCCATCATCTGGATCATTGGTGTTCACCATCAGGAGTATTTCCTTTTCTTTAGTTAAACATATAACCATGCTTTAGGCAAATGTCAGTAGGCTGACATCATTAAGTCATTTAATTTCATTTAAATAGACAGTAATTTAATTATTTGATTTTGTTTTAAAATAAGATAAGTCATTACTTCAATAAAATGATAAGAACAATTCCATTTTTTGTCAATTTTAGTTTTCGTATCCATGAATGACTTCCTAACATGGAGTTCTTCACAGTTTTTCTTCAGTAAGCGAGACCATAAAAACACAACAGATGGTGGAACCCATGGGGTCCTGAGGCCTCCACAACAGGGGCCTCCAAACACATATACTGAGAGACACAAACTCACACGAATACACAAAAACACCCACTTCTAACCACCCACGTACATGTGTTAATGAAGCGCTGTTATTCAGTCATAATTTCCCTTCAATGGACCGCAGTACAGTTGACAACTGATTAGCTCTTTATGAAGGTAGTAGAAGCCATATTTAATTGAACATGAACAGCCGAACAATCTATTCAGTGGGTTGTATTGTTGTATATACTGGCATTGCACATTTCTGTCTTGTTCCTAGTAGAGATATCAAAAATTTCTCAAATCAAGGTACATTTACTTCAGAAGCTAAATAACTTTTAATAAGACTTTAAAGTATCAGAATGAAGTTCTGAGAAAGTTTATTTGGTCACAGGTTTTTTTAAGGTTAAATTCTTTCTATTAAAAACCCTTAACTATGACCTTTCCCTCAATAAACTAATTTGCTGCTTATTAATAGTTAGTAAGGTAGCCGTTAAGATGATATATTGGTTGGGTTAGAGATGTTGAATATGGTCATGCAGTATACATGCTTAGTAAGGACTAATAAACAGCCAATATGTTAAGCAACTAGTTAATAGTGAGAATAGGTTTCTATACTAAAGTATTACCATTTATTTCTAATAACATTCTCACTGACAGATATCTTTCTTGTTATAGGAACTGACTTTTTTGCCAAAAAATATTTTACTTCTGAAGTAAATGTCACTTAACTGAAGTATTTTGAGATATTTGAACAGGATTCTCTTCTTTTTGACAGATTTGTTTGGTTTCCATTGGCAGTAAATTCAACATGAAGTACTTCTAAGGTACTAAGGTCAACTGTGTGTTTAATATTTGCATACACACAAACTCACCACACTTCTCAGCCACCTCCTTTGTCACAAGATCCTTCACTTCCTCCACCTGAATAAATGGCAATATTCATTTCAATAGTCATTTCAAATCATCTGTAATCCATAAGGATAAACATGTAAAAGAATGAGGAATTGTAAACATACACTGAGTCCTGGCTCCCCTTTTTCTCCTTTCATGCCTGAGTTTCCCAATTCCCCCTGCGTAGAGGACATGTATAACTTTAGACTGAGCATGTTTGTCAATCATTTAAGTGCTGACTGAGTGGAGGATACAGTTTTTGTGTGTAGATGCCTTATTACATCCAGGCCTCTGAGGCCAGGTATTCCAGGGGGTCCCCGTTGACAGGCCTTCCCTCTGCCCCTCCTTCCCTTCTCTCCCTGGGGTAGTTAAAACAATCAAATCAAATGTAGTAATGCATAGAATCTGAACATCACCACAAAGCAATCACTAACCTTGGAACAATCAGCTTTGAGCTTGAGGCTACGCGTAATCAAATCAGTGGTTTACTTACTTTAAGTAAAAAAATATATACATTGGCTGTTTTTGTACAGAAAAGCACCAGAGCGATACTGTACAATAATGTTTTATTCCGAAACTGCACTCACAGAAAAACTCCTTGTGTTTTATGATTGTCTGCTGATTCTGTGCTGAAGTACAGCTCACCTTTACTAAAGAGACTCTGCAAGTGGAGCTTGCTGAACCCTCTCCATTCCTATCAACATCAAGAGATGCCTAATTGTGGCTAAAGGCGGCCTTAGCTCAGTGTTTAGTTTGATAGCTCAAATCTTCATCCCAGCAGAAATAGATCCCACCCCCCGTCTCACTATCTCTCTCATCCTGTCTTTCTTGGGGTTAATTAGGGCCTTGTCCTCCTCCACGGTTCCTCCACATGAGATTGAGTGAGATATGAAGATGGCCCTAATTACACTGGCTTGACTATTTATCCTTCCATCTGTGAGGTCTGATGAATAACACAGACACAGACATAATAATTTCAGCTCTATTATTGTATTATTAGTGTAGGCAGATGGGTCGTACCTTTAGTCCCACTTCACCTTTAGGTCCAACCGGACCAGGCCGACCCGAAACCCCATTAGTTCCTGGTACACCAGTAGATCCCTTAAACCCAGTGAAACCTGGGAAACCAGTCACACCCTAAAGATGAATGGGTTAAATAAATTATTTTAAAACTAATATATTTGACAGGGAAATTATTATTTAGAACAACAGTTTATCTAAAATTAACATTTTGCAATCATGCCCTCATCTACATAGATTCACATGATGATATAGGGTTTTCTAATGTCTATTGTGACATGATAACAGTGTTATTAATACACTATTTATTCATATATGTGACCCTGGACAACAAAACCAGTCGTAAGTGTTAATTTTCAGAAATGTAGCTTTATACATGATCTGAAAGCTGAATAAATAAGCTTCCTATTGATGTATGATTTAGATGGATAGGAAAATATTTGACCGAGATACAACTATATGAATATCTGGAATCTAAGAGTACAGAAAAATCTCAATGCTGAGAAAATCACCTTTAAAGTTCTCACATGAAGATCTAATCAATGCATATTACTAATCAAAAATTAAGTTTTAATATGTTTACAGTAAGAAATCGACTAAATATCTTCATAGAGCATGATCTTTACTTACTATCCTAAGGATTTTTGGCCAAAAAAAAAACCATTTAATTCTAGTTAATTTTTGTATTTATAATTTTTTGTTATTATTATTTCACACGTTTTTACAGCGGTTTTGTCTTTATTTCCAGTTAGTAATTTTTTTCATTTGTTTCATTTGAATTCAGTTTATTTTTTGTTAATTTAAAACATTTTTAATTAACACTGGTCATTTTTACCTTCTCTCCTTTCTGTCCAGGAGCTCCATCAACACCATTCAGACCACTATCACCTTTTTCTCCCTAAACATTAATAATAACAATTAATCTTATACCTAAACTTGAAACGTTGATGATGAGGTTATCAGTATCTGTTTGTGTAGTGACTCACCTTTCGTCCCGGGAGACCGTTTAGTCCTGGAATACCAGGCCTGCCAGGATCCCCAGAATCACCCTGGTGATTTACGGTCAAAAGAAATGTTCTTAGTGGTTTATGTAATCCAGTTTTCAATTTAAGATGAACGGATCCAAAATACCTGTTCTCCATCCAGTCCTGGACTTCCTATTCGACCTGGGAAACCTCTGAAGCCCTACAAGGGAATAAGTATTGTGCTTCAATGGTTACAAACAGGTGAGAAGATAAAAACTAAAAACAAGCTTGACATTTCATACCTTCTCTCCTTTAATTCCTGTATCTCCAGATAAACCAGGGTCTCCTTTCTCACCCTAAACACACAAACCAATGATGTCCATGAACGAAGTGTGTTACTTAAAAAAGAACTTACAGGAAAGCCTACATAATTATTTAATCATTCATCTAAATAATATATTTAGTAAGAAAGGTTAAGGAACAGCGTTCTCCCTCTCAGGCACCCCTGTTGAGCAGAGAAAATTCTTATCAATTAATATTTAATTTAGATGCTTCACCTGATCTCCCTTTCGGCCCTGCAGGCCCATGTCTCCCTTATCACCTTTCTCACCATCCAATCCATGTTCTCCATTACGACCCTGTGACAAATCTCAGCCAATCAGTGGTATTTAACAAAACGTATAGAAGCAAAAACATTTGTTATGAAACTATCACAACAACTATAGGAAATAATAGGCTACCTTTTCCCCATTGGCACCTGGCTCTCCTGGATCTCCCTGAGAAAATATTTGCACCTTAAATCCCAAAATGCACTTTCCATAGAAAGCATGCAATATAAAACAACATAATCAATACTAAAAAAATTGAGTTTCAAGCAATATAGTGCATAATCTACAAAGAAATGCTCATTTTGACCTTTTGTCCAACTGGACCACGTACACCGAAAGGCCCCATGCCTCCTTTAGTACCAGCCTCTCCCTTCAGCCCCTGAAATATCATGAAATTCACTTTTTGTGATCCAAGTACACGTATATCTGCAGGCAGGGGCGCAGCAGCCAATTTAAAAGTGGGGGGGACCGTATAGTGATGTGTCCCAAGGGTGTTCAAAATAGCATTATAAATTCTATATAATGAACAATGAGTACTTTACCGCACCAAAGCTTTGAACACGCACTGAATTCAGCGCATCATGAAGAGGTACACAGAACATGTTCTGTTCAGACAGGTTCTGACATTAAATCATAACATGGTAACATCATAAGTATGTAACACATACTCACATTGTGTGTTTGAAAAAATGATGTAATAGTCCTGTGTTTTTTTTCTAGGGTGCATTTTACCCCAGACTGCCAAGTGGGTGAACGAACGAAAATTCACAAGAGCAACAAGATTTGAAGCTCATGGCTGACGCCTAAGAGATTCGCGCTGTGATTGGCTAAACATTAGTTCACTCAAATCTAATGAACAAATCAGAGAATACGGGCAGAAATATTGGCGCTATGTTAAAAAAAAGTGCGGGGGACAGAATCACCTATTTCTAAAAGTGGGGGGGACATGTCCCTGGTTGCTACACCCCTGTCTGCAGGTATCTGAGTGTATAATTCTCTCAGAAAAGTGTATAAAATACCTTTGCACCAGGCGGACCATCTTCACCCTTCTCTCCTTTATCTCCATCAAACCCTGGAAGCCCACGTTCACCCTGCCGTGTGTAAAATTCAGACACACCCAAATATGTGCCTGCATCTGTCATTTATTCTTATCACAGCTAAATACTCAATTAGCTCACAAGTAGTGGTGAGTTTGCACAGTATGGTCTTTGTAGGAAACATTATAGTAAAAATGAAAGATACAAAAATATCTCACTGTCTCTCCTTTTAGGCCCTTATATCCTCTGGGTCCTGGCATGGAAAGAGGACTACCCTACAAACCAGGAAACCAAATGGTATGGTGAAAGAATCAAAATAAACAGTAAGCAGGTATTCAATTTGTCCTTACCTTGTCTCCTCTGTGACCAGGCACACCTTTGTCACCCTGCCAGTCAAAAAGTTTTGTCTTTAATACATTTTTCTTGGATTAATTCTGATAAGTTAAATTGGCTGTTAAAGGTTTCTATGCCATTGATGCTAAGAAATGTTCATTTTACTTTACGTGTAAATCTCTCATACAGTGCTGAAGAAAATAAAACCAATTTTTATTCGCTACTGACGCAGACTGTGACGTTAGTGCAAGTGTATGTGCGTCAAAACAAAGTGCTGTTCACAGCAGTTTCAGCCATTGGCTTTAGCAGTGAAAGACTTGACGAGAAGGCACTGGCAAGTCAATACAGAGAGAAGAGATCTTTGTAAGCACAGCAGTGCTGTCAAAGCTGCCTATAAGTCTTTGAGCTACAGAAAATGACCCTGGCAGAGTTGGCTTGGCTATAAATATTTAAAGATGTTCTACCTTCTGAACTTGTTTCAAATTTCGAATTTCGAACTGAGATGGGTTATAAATAGACACTCACCTTTTCTCCTTTCATACCTGTCATGCCTTTAGGACCCTTAATTAAAGAGAAAGGTCAAAAAACGTTAACACATTGTACAGGATCACGATATCTAACAGACTACACTGACCTGTTCAATACTGATCACTGCATGAAGCATGAAAGCTTTTTTAATCCATTTACATTTATACATTATTTAAAGTAACCTAAAATGTGAAGAAAAGTTGAGCTAAGAAAATAAAGAGAACAAATGAATACAGCAAGACAAATTAATAAATAAATAAAGAATGAAATATTCTAAATTCTAGAATTCTAATTTTATTTTATTTTATTTTATTCTATAGTGACATTTGAGGGATTTGATTAAAGTGTCGGCTCATGAGATGGAATCAACCTTGACTTACCATGAGACCTGGAGTCCCATTGGCCCCAACAGTGCCTTTGGCTCCCTTGTAATGTTGAGAAAGAGTTGTTAAAAGCATTTCCCCAAAAAATTAACAGCAACACAGAGAGAGAAGAACAATAGAAAAAAAAAAAAAAAAACATGCCACTGCATGAACACTAGAGGCCAAATATACTAACATCTGGCACCAGTACAAACTTTTGGTGTTAAAAACTACTGTCAGGAATTACTAAAGGCATGCAGGGAAAGATTAGTGATGAAAAGGCATGGTCATTTTTTGCAGCTGACCTTATTTCATATGAATTTGTAGGAGTTTATTTTCAGATTCAACATTTAGCAATTAAGTAAACCATGCAATGTGATTTTGTAAGGTTTGCAGAACACCACAAAAACAAACATGTCTTAAATTACCTTGTACTTAGCATGGCTATATATATATATATATATATATATATATATCTGAAAGAGCAATTAGCATAATATTACCCTGCGACCTGGGAGCCCAGGAATTCCTCTGTCACCTGGTTCTCCTGGGACACTGTTTCCCTAGTAATAGCAGATGAACCGTTTGATGTATGTGTACATTTATGTCCTTCATTTCAACCTAACCTGGTATTATGAAGCAGAAATACTACATGCAGTGCCTCACTTTTTCACCCTTAACCCCAGAGGGACCGGGAAGACCCTGTAAAAAGAACAGCAAGTTCTCAGTTTATTCAAGTTCTTCACTTGTGGGAAAATATAGAGTCAAATTCAGTGGTACCTGCTGTCCAGAGGGACCAATTACACCTGGAGTGCCAGGTGAACCATTCTTCCCTCGTCTCCCTCTATCACCCTTAAAAAGCATACAAGCAAATTAAAAATTAATTAATTATGTTCTTTTTTTGCTTTGTTTAATTTAATTTGTTTAAAGAGAATGGTCTGACATTACCTTTCTACCTGGTTCTCCAGGTTCACCTGGCTGACCTCTGTGACCTGCTGACCCTGGGATGCCAGGGTTGCCACGAATCCCCTGAATGCCCTGTGCTCCAGGTGGTCCTGGTTCTCCAGGCTCACCCTAAGCACATAACATTCAGTTAGTTAGTTAAGCAATCTCCATTATTAATTGTGTTTGGGTTTATGTTGGTATCCTCTGCTTTTTTGGATTGTACTGTATGGGAAGTTAAATTCACAGCATTGATAATGTACACAGCTTAATCAATCACCTTCTGTCCTGCTGGACCGGCCTGACCAATGGGCCCACGGTGACCAGTTCCAGGTTCTCCCTAAAATAAAAGAACACATAAACAGATCACAGGATACTGAAGAAATATGGGGTAAACAGTAATTGACATCAAGTTGAAAATGACTGTACCTTCTGGCCTTTTTCACCAATGTCCCCCTGCGCAAATGTACAAGTGATCAACCACTAACAAACATAGTTTTTATAAGGAAAATATCAAAGTTCTCCATCAGCACTACAGTATTAATAAAGACACCGAATCCATTTCAGGAATGGAGGAGTAAAAAATAAAGCTCTGGGGCATCAAAGCAAGCGAAAAGGGCACTGCTGAAATTCCACCCACCCGGTTTGATTGACAGTAATAATTTCCTAACATTGTGAATGAGGAGGCGGGGATGTCATATGTGTGGGTGAGCTGCAGTCCAATCAGAAAGCAGGAATGATTATCTAACAGACTTTGGTTTGGGAACACACAGAGCTTAGACACTAATAAGAGCTGATGAGGAACATTGCTCAAATAGCATTATTTTTTCGGGATGGGACTATCATGGTTTATTAGTAGGACAGATCGTTCCGACTCATAATGAAAAAGATTGCCAAACCTTAGGGCCTGGATTTCCATTTTCACCTGGAGGTCCCTGTTTAAGAAAGGAAAAAGCATATAACGCATGACTTATGTAGAGATATACATAATAAGACTCTAAGAAAACTGGGATTCATAATCTAATTTGAAATGAAAATAAACTTGGAATATGAATCAAAATAGATTTTATATAATTGTAATATAATTAAAGTAATTACACTGGGGTCCAAAAGTCTAAACTAAAAATAAAAATGGAATAATTTTCTTTACATAATATATGTGTTGATGCTGTGTTTATTTATTATGTTTATTTGAAACACCAGGAACACACACACAT
>JAUYWG010000034.1:8534337-8547233 GCA_034779775.1 Enteromius afrohamiltoni | reverse complement strand
AACTTACATTTGCACCATGTTCAATAAGAAACTATGTTGGCAAGTACATTTTAGCTAAAAGGAATGAAAATTCACTCATCTTTAGGCCATCTATGTTTTTTTTTTTTTATGAAGAATCTACATTTATTTACATTTTGGATGGCCTAAGGGTGAGTACATTTTCATCAAAATTTCATTTGCGGGTGAACTAATCCTTTAAATAAAATGGATTTAAAAAAAAAATTACGTTGTCCCACCTTTGTCCCTTCATCTCCCTTTGGTCCTTGATCTCCCTGGAGAGAAAAAAGAATAGATTGGTTTTATAAAAAAGTTCAAAAGCATTTAGAACTACAATAATATATTAAACTTACATCTTTTCCAGCTACTCCACGTTTCCCATCAATACCAGGTTTACCCTACAAGAAAAGACAACAGAAAAAATAAGAAATTCTAGAGATTTTTTGGTTAATATGTGCTTTGAATGTTACTGTACTCACAGGTGTCCCAGGTAAACCAGGCATACCAGTAATCCCAGCACGTCCAGGATCTCCTTTCTCACCTTTCTGTTAAACACATACACACACAAATTCACATAAAACCCTGAAAAGTGCATCATTATCTCCAACCACTCTAATAATGATAATAATCTGTCCTTCAACAACTAAAGCTAACCTTTAGGAAAGCGCATATAATTGTTGGATTTTTTTTAAAACATATTTTTGCTAAATTCTTTATTTTACTTGACACTGAGCAAAATGGTAAATCAAACTCATTAGCAGACAGTCATTTATTAAGTCTGCTTACTGGTCCTGGGTCTCCTTTATGTCCTGGTTCACCCTGTGTACATACAAAAACACTGAAAATTATAACTATAAAACAATTATGACAGCACATATGTAGAGAACAATTAGCTGTCAAGATTTTTTAGAAAAGTCTACAAATGAAAATTGAAACAAACCTTAGATCCAGGCCTTCCTGGTAAACCATCCACACCATCTCTTCCGTTACTAGAGCCGGGCTAGAAGAGAAAGAATATTGAGCTGCATTATACAATTATTAAAAGTAATTTAATCAGAAACATTGGCAAAAATATGCTGAAAAAAAGTGAATAAGCATAATCAAATTCATAAAGGTGAACATAACTTTAGAGTGACTCACCAGTGAATTCCCAGGAGGTCCTGGTTTACCTTCAGGACCCTAAGGGAGGAAAAAGCAACTCATATTCTGTTTTTCATATGTATATAATACATTAAATGAGGAAACCTAACTTACAGGTGGTCCAGGATGCCCTGTCTCCCCTCTGAGTCCTTGGACCCCCGGCTCACCAGGTTCACCCTTCGAAGACACCAAATACAGAGTGTATATATGTGTGTGTTTTGGTATAAGTAAATTGGCAATTTAAAATGTCTGAATATCATCTTTTACCTTAATGGCCCTAGTGAGAATGGTGTTGTCTGACGTGGTGAACTAGGGAAGGGGAAAGTTATGAACATTGTAATAACAAGGTAAACCATGAAACAGTCAACCAAATAAACGAGAGAAAATGAGCTATACAAACTTGACAGCTTTTGACATGTGTAAAAAACCAACCAACCAACTGAAAATAACATGATTGCATTAATATTAATTTATATTAAATAGCTTGATTATAATACCCAGTAAAGAGAGTAAAACTCACTTGAGTGTCTCCTGGTGGTCCTGGCCTTCCCTACAGAGAATGAAATATTAATACATTAACTCCTGCTCTTTAATTTATTACTGGAGAGCATGACAAGAAAACTGAGATTCTGTTATCTGAGAACAAAGCATGACCGACCCTTGAAATATTGACAAAAAATGGCATAAAAATATAACCATATTTCAAGGGTGTTTTTAAATAGCAGTACGTACCGGCTCGCCTTTCTCTCCTTTGTTTCCCTCTGAACCCTGAAATATATGTGCAATCATTGTCAAATGGAATTGAATATTCTTTGCTATTATGGTTCATAATTAATTGGCTCTTTGGAAGTGCTTTAGAGAAATATTGATCAAATACTATCTACACAATGTAAAATAATAGCAAGCTGCTTACTGGTAACCCTAATTTCCCAGGCTCGCCTTTTTCTCCAGGGTCACCAGGTCGTCCTGGAAGACCGAGAGGCCCCTGACATTGGAGATGAGGAGAAGTGACTTTATGCTCTTATAATTAAGTTTTAGGTAGGAAGAGTTCAAATGTTTTTAATTGGAAGGGTTTAAAAGAGAGACAATACCTTAACACCTCTCTCTCCAGGTTCTCCTGGTGAACCAGACTCTCCCTGCAAAAAAAAAACAAAAACAAAAAAACCTTAAAATCTTCTGCATTATAAAGATAAAACAGCTTAATAATCATACAAAATAATGTCTAAATAAAAATGTCAAGTTTTTGTGAGGTTAAATTAATAATAAAGTTCAGTATCTAATTAATTAAAGTAAATAATACAAATATTGTGAAAGGTACGGGTCTCTCTATGTTATTGTTGATTCTCACCCTCAATCCCATCTCTCCTTTCGGTCCTGACAGACCCTAAAATCCATTAAAGCATAAAATGTATTTTAATATGAATGAAGCATTAATTAAAAAGCAAACAATGGGTATTTTATGGCAAAGCAACCCCCTCTAATATCCTTAGTGCAGTGATGCATGGCACGCACACAAGCTCACATATACACACACTCCGATCCTTCGTGTATCAGTCACTCTGGGCTCTCGATTTACTTACATCTTTACCTCTTAGTCCTGGAGAACCAGGGTTGCCTGAAAAGCCCACCTCCCCTTTCTCTCCTTTGGACCCATCGTTGCCCTGGACACAATCAAATAAAGTGTTCATGTAAATTATTTTATGTATTATGTTTTCTAATTATGTTATCTTTTATGTACTCGCCTTGATTCACTCACAAAGTTAACTTCACAGGTATTAAAATATAAACATGTGAATTGCACAGGTATTAATATACAAGTATTAGTATAATAAACTTACTTTAGGCCCAGGTTTCCCTGATAATCCAACATTGCCCTGCATTTAAAAAAAGAAATGGGACAGAATGGTCTAAACAGGGGTTTTTCTTTTCTTTTGGGTATTGTAAAACTAATGCGTGAATTGATGAACAAATGTAGATTTTTACTTGTATTTACTATATATATATATATATATATATATATATATATACCCACACACTATATAGGCTTATACTGCTTTAGTGTATTCTTAAGAGAGTAAGAGAATTCTTTCTAAAACAGCTCTGACTAAACATAACCTATAACAGTAGTGCAATTCCAAATATGGTTTATAAAACTAAAGTTTGGACTTCTTTATTGTGTTCTTACAGGCCAACAAGCTTTATAAACACTCACTCTTTCTCCACTCTCTCCTTTGGGACCAGGCTGACCGGGGATTCCAAATCCAGGATTGCCCTTCAAAAACCCAAAAGGCAACACATCAGTACATTCACATTGGGAACTAATTAATATCCATATCCAAAACAGCAAACAAACACCTACCTTTTCACCTTTATCACCTTGATCTCCTTTGATTCCTTGTGGTCCTGGTGGCCCAACTTGTCCAACATCCCCCTTTGCGCACAGTCCAAATGAAAAAAACAAATTTAAACATCTCTGCTTATTTCCACCAGAAATAATACAAAACCTACCAACAACCAATATGGCAGGTGTGCTCAAGCTCAGTTTGGTTTATTCATGGGCGTTACTTAAAAACTTTGAATCAATATAGATTTTAACCTTGGACTGTTTTGGGACTTGCAACGCTGAAATCTATAAGTATTTTTTTTCCTCATTGACAAGCAGACCTCGGGGAGCTCTTAGATTCATATTTGTGCTCACGGCAGTAATTAACCATGTTTAAGTTGCCCAAGTGCTGGATGCACTGCTTGTTTTCATCAATGCAGCTGAAGAAAACCCAAGGGGAAATAACTGTCAGATTTCATTCATGAGCTGGGATGTAAAACCCAAGGGTGATTTTTGTTCACATTAAAATGTTTAGTAAATTTTGAAACCAGTTCTTGATGTACTGTATCTTACCCTGGCACCCTTTTTCCCCTGAGGACCAAGTATCTGTGAAATGTGAGAGGAAATATTAGCAGCAAAAACGTGTTAGATGAGACACTGAGGCATTCTGGGATATCAGTTTTACCCCTTTAGCTGGGTCACCGGGAGGGCCACGCTGCCCCTGTGAATCAAACAAAGAAATAAAAATCCAATACAAATTGTGAGTGTTAATGTGATAAACTGCATAAAATTTACATGTATTAATTGACTACATATAACTGACACTCAATGTGAGATCAAATAATAAAAGGGACGCTTAAATGGTAGGTTTTGAAACAATGGCTGATTGCATTGCTGCATGCTTGATTGCACACACTTAATAGTTATCAGGTGAAGTGAAAATAAGTAAAACTCATTATTTAAATGGGTAAATCCAGAAAATGTGGGCAGTGTAGTTTATTAGAAGCGCTAGATTTGGTCAAATGAAGAAAATAGTTTAGATTCACCTCATCACCCTTTCGTCCAGCAGCTCCAGGGAAGCCCTAAAGTTTTAAAAGAGAAAGTGAACTTTCCCTCTAATCATTGCAAGAATTATGAAATTAGTATTCAGCAAATATGAATGACCTCAGGTGCTTTGAGAGATGATAGATGTCTAGTGTGGGCTCTCTGAGAGCATCTGCGGTAGAGCTCTAAACCAAATGTTTTATCATGCCATAGTGTTTTTTTTAAAGAGAACCGAGGGATAATGAGGAGTCGAGTCGTTGGAGAGTGTCCTTGATCTCCTCTCTGAAGCCTTGGGTTTAATAATGACTGTAGAAGTTTAATTTGAAACTTGCTGAAAATCTGAATTGCCAGAGATGGACACACAGTGGCAAGGTTGCATGTGAACGATATAATAATAAAGTATTTCTTAATGTTTCATGTGTGTAATTCTCTTGCCATCTCATTATTAGGTGCAAACTCCATTCAGATGTTTTTCTTTTTAATCAGGTCGATAATGGATCCTCAGTTTGACGTGTATTTTGGAGTCCATCACTGGCCGGAGAGTAGAGAGGAGGCGTTTTTCCTTTTTCTTAATCGACTCTTTTAATTTCCCCTGAGACCTATGGCTCATCCTTGCTCTTAATAGAAGTTCGACAGCACCGTACAGAGTGGAAAAGTTTGAAGAGCGAACAGACGAATAAGGATTTGACTTTTTAACAAAGCATTTGTCCAGTGCAATGATTTAAATCTATAAGCTGGTTCATAACACATCTGACCTTTTCCTGCAGTTGTTATTTTTATGAACAGGTGAAAGTTATGGACATACTGCAACTCCTGGAGGCCCAATAGGTCCAATTTCTCCACGTTCGCCCTGTTGAACAAATGAAGTTGTTGATTAGTCAAACTGAGGGATTTATTATTAGTAGTTTATGCAACTGAAAACAAATGTCAGGTGTCAAGAAATACCTAAATGTAAAAAATGTATGCACCATCAGATTACTGTGAATTAAACACAAGACGGTGGTCAGGGGTCCATTCTTTGTATGCCGCTTGATACATCCATGCACGTGTGTTGGTTCAAAAGGTGACATGTATCGATAGTAGAAACACTGGTAACAACCCCTTCGATTGGTTGATGAAATGGGGAAAGAGTGAGCTCAATTTTTTCCTTAAATGGAGCAAGAGCTTTTATTGGAGGTTAAAGGAGAATTTCAAACTTTAATAAAGACTCCGGGAAACACAGCAAATGCTGCAAAAGCCAGGAGAGAGGGCTGGCAAAGAGTAGCGAACAAATTGAATGCGTTAGTGCTGCCCATGTTACGTCTTTCTTCCTTGAGATAAATATATATATATATATATATATATATATATATATATATATATTATATCTCAGATCGTATTTGTAGTAATTGCTCTTTTTGTCATCTTTCATGTCAGAGCCAGCAATGGACCCATGTGACAGATTTGAAAATTATATAGACGCAATCGGGAATAGAATGTGACATTATAAGACATACACAGCGATTAACACATGAATGATGACCATCCACACACACACACACACACGTATACATATATATATATATATATATATATATGTGTGTGTGTGTGTGTGTGTGTATGTGCGTGTGTGGCTGTGGTCATCATTCGTGTGTAAATCGTTGTAGGCACTTTCTTGCAGGATAGACATGGAGAATTACTTTAATCTGATTTCTGAATCTGCTAATAAGAAAGCTATGAAAACTGTGGGTATTTGCTCCACACTTAAACTTTTTGTGTAGGCTATTCTTAAAAATAGCCCTTTATTGCATTTTTGTTCTTTTTTTTTCCTGAGTATTTTGTTTTCTTGTTATTGTCTGTTCAAATGTCACTTTTGTGGATAATTAGTTTTTTTGTGCTATCTGTATGTTTTTGAGTTTAGAAAAACTTTCTTGCAAGGTACTTTTCTTTTCCCACGTGAGTCAGTCCGCGTCAGACATGCTCTTTAACCAATCAGATGTGACCTCGCCATTTCAACCAATCATAACCAGCCAGGACTGCAGCCTAAATCCTTTTTACATGAAATAAACCTGCTCCAAAGCAGATTTAAGCTTACAGACCTGTCGCTATGACAAGTCCCGGATGAGCGTCGGAAGAACTAAACAATCTAAGATCAGGACAAATCCACAACAATCAAATCCAGCTAACTGAGTTAGCGAGGTTCGAAGAATGGACCCCAGAGGTCTCAATTCATCCCGGACTTTTTTATTTTTACAACCAACCAGCTGAATATATATTATCCAACTTATAACATGACACCAAACACCAGATATTGATTCGATATTATTTAGAGGAAAATTGTTGAAAATTGATGTTGATGTAGGAAGTGCAGTACATTTGATATTTTAAAAAACATTCCAGACTATCAATGAGGAAACAGGGTTTTGAACTGATTTTTTAACATGTTGAAAAGTCAAGTAGGATGTATTATGGATAGGTTTTTAAAAACAGAGCACTAGGCAAAAGCACTGACTTGATGTGATTGATTTATTTTTAAAGAAAGAGCAAATAGGTTGAATAAAACAGAGAGGCAAGAAAGTCATGTGCCTGACTAAATTGTGCAAAATCATACCTTGTCTCCTTGATCTCCTTTAAGACCCTTTTTCCCCTAAACACAGACAAAAACACAGAAACGGTGAAACACCCTCTGCTATTATGAAGCACTTAACATTTATTAAACAAAATTGCATGTACGGTTGACATCTGTTAAAGGTTCATGGTAATTCTTTGTGAAAGACATAATTTAACAGAACGGCAGACCAAACACTTTAATGCAGAAAAGGCTGTGTATAGTTTGACAAACCCGAGGGCCTGCGATTCCCTGGACTCCTTGGATTCCTACTTCGCCCTTTGGATGAATATGAAAACTGCAAATTACACCATGCACAAGACACTTTTTACTTTGCTTCATTGATTTTAAATGCAACACGCTTACCTTTGTGCCTTGTAGTCCTGTATTACCCTGAAAAATTGATTAGTGCTGACTTAATAATTACCCTTAAGATTTTTCATCGTGGAACAAGCATATGTTTAATGAAAATATGACTAATATGACTCATCAGAAACACATACCTTTTCTCCTTTAGGCCCAGATGGACCTTGAACACCCTGAATTCCGATACCTTCCTCTCCCTTTATGGTGAACACAAAGAAATTCAATCAAACAACCAGCTGCTCTAATTTTAGCTTCATGCACTCCTGGTAGAGCGGAAGGGCAATTTTTTTTTCAGCTCGCCGAACAATGAGACTCTCAAAAAGATAGCAGGCAGATGAGCAGAGAGATTTAATTTATGCATTTTAACTGTCTTGGGCAAGCTGTAGGAAGTCATTGCTTAAAATAGCTTTTATACCACTGCTGAAAGTACAAAATCACATTATTCTCAAACCTTCTCCCCCTTTTGCCCATGAAGTCCTGGAAGTCCATCCACTCCCACTGGTCCTGGTAAACCCGGTAGACCCTAGAAAACACATCAATAAGATTTAGTGATATATTTAATTTTATACTATTTAAAACACAACCTACTAAATGGCTTACATTCAAGAATTTGGCAAATTGCAAGTAATAAACGGGAATTTTTTTTTTTTTTTATCTACAACACTGAAAAGGTATACTTTTATATTTTTTGAGGTATACTTTTAACTGTTTCTCCATATAGATCTGGGTCCGGGTTGCATAAAAGGTTAAGACTAGTCAGTTAGTCAGCTAAATTTTTCTTTAAGACTGGTCACAGTTTTTTTAAAATTCAGTTACATAAGTATGTATATTAGTCTAAGGTAAATACAAAAAATAAAACGATTACTCGTGGCTAACTGCTAGCTGGTCAGACTAGCTCTTAAGACACTGTCTTAACATAAGTTTATGCAACTGGCCCCTGGTTTCACAGACAAGACTCAGCCAGGATCATGCCACAGATCAATTAAGACATTTAAGTAATTTTTATAAAAGTAAAACAAAAAAACATTGCTGGTGTCCATCTTAAGACAAAACAAAGACTCTGATATATTTCAGGATCAGTCAGTTGAAACCACTCTCCCTTACATTTTAGTCTGGGACTAGGCTTAAGCCTTGTCTGTGAAACCAGGGGCTAATCTGGGATAGTAAAGTATGTGTATTTTTAGCAAAATATCAAAAAACAATAAATAATACAAGAAAAGCATGCACTAACATCACTTCCATGCTCCCCCTTTTCTCCTTTCAGACCTGGTTTTCCACGTGGACCCTATAGAATGTGAGAAGCAGCATAATCATACAATTAGGCAAATGTTGCATGTATATTTGAAATGAAAGTTAGATGGTAAATTGTTCATTGAGCAGTAGATGACTTACTTTAGGACCAGATTCTCCATTCTCACCCTTAGAGAAAGAAAAATACCATAAAATAGTATAGACTTATATTATAACAACATCTTGCTATTGTAACAACATTGAAGCTCCATCTTATACACACATAAGGAAAAACCTTAATTTACATGAGATGATTTTTTTTAAATATAGACTATAGTGCACAATCCTCATATTTCATACTAACCTTAACAGAGAGTCCAGGAGAGCCTGGAGGCCCAGGCAAACCAGGGAGCCCTGGAGGACCTGATACCCCTGGGACCCCTGGAGCACCTGGAGGGCCCTTTTAATCAAGGGGAAAATAATCCAAATGCAGTTATAATTTTTAGTAGATTATTTGCACAATATACAATGTAAACAATATAATACAGCTGTATAGTATAATAAAAACACTTACAGAGGATCCAGGTTCTCCTTTACGTCCTGGAAGAACCTCCATACCCCCCATAACATATCCTGGTTCACCCTACATAAAAAATAAATAAATGAATAAATAAAAAAGACTATAAAACATATCAAATGCTTGTCAGTTATTAAACTTACTCTCTCTCCTCTCTGTCCTTTAGGTCCAGTATTACCAGGAGGCCCCTGAGAGTGTGAAGAAAACAAATAGGAAGAGGTCACAGTCACTTTCACAATCACACAGAAAAGTATCAAACAGTTTTAAACGTGAGACATTTAATAAAAAAGGGTGAACCTTTAGGAGAAAGTGGGGGCAAATACTCTACACTGACTAGCCATAATCATTCCTCATTACTCCCTCTGTGAATCACTCAAAGATAATTGCAGCTTTCCCAATTCTCCTACTAAGAAACACAAAAGGCTAGGACATCGTGTACATGTTTTAAATAACTATACTAACTACCATTTCAAGAATATACGGATTTAAATATCACCACCCACACTGTTTTTTTATATAGTGAGATGTAACAGAGACACTTACCATGTCACCAGCAATTCCAGGCACCCCCTGAATCAGATTAAGAGATTGTTTATGCACATTCGTTACATATTTAGCTGTATTAGACTGAATTTTGATCCATCCATTACCCTTTGTCCAGGAGAACCAGGAGGTCCAGTTCTACCCGGTCGTCCTGGTAAACCCGGAATACCATCCATTCCGGGAAGACCCTGATGAACGCAAAGTGGGAATGCTACAAAATTACTTTATAATATACACAAACACACAGAAATTGTTTGATACTTCTCAAATATAACCAAAGAGCACCTTGTGCACAACTTATTATTAAAGCAAATATAGAGCAATATAAATCCACACATTCACATTGAGGCACATCACAAAAATAAATAATGAAACATCATAACAATACTGATCTTGTTAGCAAGACCTGTCACATTTCATTTGTTATTCAAAAGAGTCGCTTTGATATGACAAGTGCTTTCATGTGTCGCCTTCTCAAAGAGATAACAGGAAGAAAAAAAAGGAAAAGTACAAATGGCACCCTGTACAGAGATAGATCTGTGATATTAATAATTAAATTTAATCCTTTAATCTACTAAAACAACCAACGAGTCACTAAAACAATCTTATCATTAACAGAGCAGTTCGGTTTAAATATTAAACGCTCCAGTAATTAACATAAACATCAATATGTGTATGGAGACAGAGAGGGGGTGTTTTAGTTATGTTTATTTTAAGTTTTTGTTTTGGAACGGCATGAGCGCTTCAGAGGTTGGATGCACATTACTCACCCGTTCACCCTTCTCCCCTTTGACCTTTAAAGAGAATGAATCATAATGCCCCGGGCCTTGCTTGAGTCGCTATATCAACAGAAAAACATTAAAAAAAATAAATACACATAAAATAATACCTCAAGAAAGACGCTTGATTTTAGTACTTTCTTTAGACATTGTTTGTGTAAAACTAGTGTTGTAACTAATAACCATGGCAACAGCACATAAAGGCCCGGTTTCACAAGCCAGGACTAGGCATTAGTTAAATTAAGATATTTAAGCAACTTTTACAAAAATGCTTTATAAGAAAATATTACAGGTGTGCATCTTAACACAGAACAATGACACTGACATGTTTTAAGATATGCCAGAGCAAGATATTTTCATCTTAGACGGCTCAAACATGCAATTTAGTCTGGGACTAGCTTAAGCCTTGTCTGGGGGTATATGACCAAAATTTAAACTAAAATTAAAATGAAAAATATAAAAATAAAAGCTAACCAAAACATAAAAATAGACAAATAATACTAAAATAACACTGTAAAACTAAATTAAATAAAAAAAATTAAATGGAAATGGAAAATATATTTACAAATATAATTCGAAATATTAATAAAACTATAAAAAAATATATAAATAACATTGTGCAATTAAAATTTTAAACTAAAAATTGAGCCCAATCTGTCATGCTAATATTGTTAACCCCCACCGTTAAGTAACACTAGCAACAATAATACTAATGTTATATTAGTAAATATCCCTAACAATACAGCCACTGAGAGCCACTGAGAACAGTGAGAAGGAAATATAGAAATTAAGGAATAGCAGTCTGCTGACATACCAGGCCACCGTGACCAAATCCATCCCCCTGCAGTGGAGAAATTAGATGCAATCATATTATTATTTATAATTATTTTGATCGATAACATATGATAACACAATAGCCACTAACCTTCTCTCCTTTCTGACCCTGTGAACAACAATAAACCAGGAATGAGGATTCATATAAAACATGGTATGATAGCTGTAATGAGAATGTAGAGGAAGTGTTTACCTTGCAGCTGAGAGGACAGGGCCCTTCTGGTTTGCTGAGAGCTTCTGGGTCATCTGTAGGTGTGTCCAGTTGAGCAGACTTGGACAAACGCAAATACAAATCTCAATTATGCCGTATGTATTGTGAAAATGATACTCATAATCGGATGCGCATGGCCCACCTCATCGTGTTGTTTGAACTCTAATTGTAAAGCTTCACTACAGATGCTGCTGATAAACTCTCTCTCGATGGTTGGAAGATCATCAAAATCACTGGCGAAGAAGATGTTCTTGTAAGTGGTGGGAGAGGCGATGGTCCTCAGCTCCTCAATATCTGCGTGAGCGATGCCGATGGCCAACACACTGACACCTAATACACAAATACACATTATAACATTCATTCATTTGGCCTTTTACTGAGGTGTTACTAAATTACAATGCAATGAAATGAACACATGATGCCACAAAGTACATTTTGTATGTTTTGAGAGAAAATTCCATGAAGGACAGAAAAGTGACAATAAAATAATAACACTTATTCAAAAAATACAAATTTACAGTTAACATCATAATTTTTGTATAAACATAATCTTCTCGAATTATATACTGCAATGTGTGTGTATATATATATATATATGCGTGTGTGTGTGTGTGTGTACACTGTGTATATTTATTATGTATATATAAATACAAACACATGCATACAAATATTTAAGAAAAAGATGCTGTTTATTGTATATATTAAACATTATATATATATATATATATATATACATACATATATATATACAATATAAAATAAAAGAATATGAATGTATAAAAGTATATAAATAAAATGTAAATATAAAAAAATAAAATGTGTATAAATATTTTATACTGTATGTATGTATATACCATATATATATATATATATATATATATATATACACACAGTAAATTATGTAAACCATAACCATAAGTATTTCAGTATTTTTAGAGACTTCTTTCAAAAACTTTAAACAAATCTTACTGACCCTAAACCTTTGAACAGCATTGTATATGTAGTTGTGTTCGAATATCTATGTATTCCTGCATTGCCGTTAATATTACTCACCCAGAGCATGTGCTATCCTGGATGGTGGCTCTACGTCATCCTGTGCCCTCCCGTCTGTCAGTAACACTAACACGTGAGGGACTTCCTGTCTCATACCCAAAGACTCCTGAAACATCTCCCTAAGGACATAGCTGATCCCACGACCTACACACATGTTCACAATCATCACATTTTAAACGAGACATCGCTCTAATATTTAGCATTAACAATTT
>JAUYWG010000034.1:8518086-8528222 GCA_034779775.1 Enteromius afrohamiltoni | reverse complement strand
ACACACACACAAATTCTCTTAAACACACAGATAAAGTTGACGGCATGAGTCATGAGGCGGCACAGCGACACCTCATGTTGTCACCAACCTGTCGCTTCCATGAAAAAGAGACCATAAATCAGAGAAAGAGGGAATGAAAAGAGAAACAGACTACAAAGTGAAACTGGAAAATGGAGAACGGCCAAATGCAGGACAAGGGGATGAAAATGATCCTTATACTGTGTAGTTACCTGCAGTAGGGCCCCAGGCCAATCTGTAGCCTGTGGCTCCGGGTACAGCGTTCCACGAGGTAACAGCGCTGCTAGTGCTAACCGCAGACGCTTTCAGGGTCTGTACTGCACTGCTTTCCACTAAGACAAAGAGAGAGAACATCAGCATCTTCGTTTGTATCATTATTTATTAGCAGTATTATAGCTGTTATATTTACTCAGTTTGCACTATTTTTAATGTCTAGCTGTTTTTAAGACACTGGGTTAAGTTAAATAACAAATATCGAAACCCCAGTAACATTGCGTTGGCTCCATCTAGCTGTTTTGGAATGCAAGCAAGTGTCCTGCCTGTTATAGTTGACTAGTAGCACTCACATGTCTTAGCTTTGGCAGAGGTAACAGGCCCTTCAATGTCCACAAAGATGGGGTTGATGGTGATGGTGTACTCCGTGCCTGCATGAAGGCCCTGCACCATGTAGAAATTAAAGTTGTCTCCCAGGTTCACGTTCTCTATGTGTCCCTCTGAAATATAGAAGTAGAGATGTGCATGTGCCCTTATGTTTTTTTTATAGGTTGTATATAGTATTGAAGCAATTCAGCGCTTGCTACCTAATGATGACCAGGTGAGTCTATATCCTGTGGCGCCTCTGACAGAAGACCAGCGGGCCTGAACTGTGTCTGTTGTGGCATTCTGCACCAGCAGTTTATCAACTGGTACCAGTTTCACTGCAACACACAGAGAAGTATAAGTGCAGCGTTTTTAATAGGATGATATTGCTGAACATAAAATAGAAAAATAAATAAATACATAACTTAATTAATTATAAAACACAAGTGAATGTTTTGAAATTTATGTTAAAGGTTTCTTCGTGAAGATGTGTTACACTGCCACCTAGGGGTTAAACCAGTAATACACAACAATTCAAAGCCAAACTATTTAATACAAAATTCACCTCTGTTATTATTAAAAAAAATGATATTTACTATAAATTATTAAAATTTTTATTACAAATGATCAATAATATTATGATTATTTCTAAGCCATGCGGTATTGAAGTACAACATAAAAAAAATGTAATCAGTACATTTCTCTCTCTCTCTCTCTCTCTCTCTCTCTCTATATATATATATATATATATAGACAGTATACATAGTAGTCAACATTTGAAGTGGATAAAAAAGAAATCATCACATTTGTTCTAAGACAAGAATGCAGTTTGGTTTTAAGACAACTTTAATGAAAAATGCTGATCCACTTCAAACACTGACAACTGTATACGCACACACACACACACACGCACACATTAATGAAATTCTAATACACATATATAATACTACATAATAATATAATACGTGTATGTATAAAGTTGGCATGAAATAGGAAGGTTTTTTTGGACATGCACCACTGGACAAATCTTATTAGACTAGCAAATTTAAGTACCTAATACCATGATTGTACAGAGGTATGGTGATTATTCAGTGCTGTGGTACATAAAGTTTCTGATGCCAGTCATTGTGGTACTGTATTATTTTGGAAAGGCAAAATTTGTACATGGGGCATCAGATAACAAAGAAACTAACAAAGACTTAAAATTTTAAAAGTCATACCTCGAAAAAGGCTACTAGTCAAATGTTGGTTATTAAATAGTCCATGGTTAAGTGAGAGTGCTAAAGACTCACAGGTTTTCCCAGTGACAGACACAGTTTCGCTGGGGCCCTCTGGGTATATGGCGTAGATATCGACTCTGTACTCCTTGTCCTCTTCTAAAGTGTCAATCTTGTGAGAGGAGGTGTCACCTGGCACAATCTGATCATAAATGAGCCCGGGTCTGTCACCTGAGGAAAAAAAAATGCAGGAATTTTTAAAAAGACTTTAAATTATCTCATATTCAGTCTCAGAGTGTGTGTTAATTTCTCACTTCTTGGAACATAAATTTTATATTTATCCACTTTTTCAAGTGAAGGCGTCCATCCCAGGCGTAAGGAGAACAGTCCTTCTTCAATCACACGGAAGTTCGAAACCGTGGGCAAAACAGCTGAAAAAAAAAGCAAATGCACGCTGGTACACTGCATGTAGACAACGGGACATTTTGCTAACAAAGATGTACATTTATCATGCTTAAAGACATTTTTAGTGTGTAAAGTTCAAAACACACTGGTTTCTGTGGTAATAGTGGCAGATTCTCCAATTCGTCCGGGATAGACGGCATACAAAGCGAGGGTGTACTCAGTCTTAGGACTTAACCCGGTTACTGGAGTGCTGCTAATATCTCCCTTCAGATCAATCTGAGAGATGTAAAGAAAATATATTTTAAACAAACCACACTTGCACATTTGCAAATACACAGTAAACACATTAGCTTAATGCCACACGAAGAAAACTGGTCCATGTGCAGCCTTCCATCTGCTGTGCTCTGCTGCATGTGGTGTACATATGCACAGGTGACCGTGCCTCACCTGTCTCTGCTGTGCCGGGAGCAGATGGCCCTTTGGAGACACAGGGGTGATGAGCAGCCTGTAGCCGGTAACGTCTCCTGTGGCCTGACTCCAGGTCAGCTGCAGAGAGCTGTAACTCAGCTCGCTCACATGCAGATCTTTAGGTCCTACTATCCTCTCCATCACTAAAGCAGACAGAACAGCACACAGATTAAGACAGACTACAAGGCATAATTACTGCACTCCAATAAAAACCTCTGGTTACAATCAAACAATGAATCGATCAAGATAAGTTTTATTTTTTATAAGAATAACTCATTGTTTTACCAGGTGGCTTTTGCTTAACAGGTCGGGGAGGTTCTGAAGCAGTGAAGCAGATGCGACGAGACAATTTGGGAAGAAGGTTCTCAAGGAAGGAGAAATCTGGGCTGAGCAGCAGATGCTCCTCATGAGGTTCTGTGACAATTTTTTTCATCTCAGCCTGATTGGCGTTCCTCACCCCTGATAGACACAACACAGTCACAATAACATATTCTACACAGTTTGACTTAATCATTTGTTACATATTATAAAAAAGTGGCATGTTGCAGGTCAAACTCGAGCCTTCATCACCCAAATGAGCACCACAACTATTCATGAACCGCTTTGTCACAACTCCAACGTGACTTTAATTTAACATTGTTAAAATTGCCTGTAAGGCACAGTTAACACTTAACAGGTGTGTGTGTGTAGAAATGACCCACATGTGTCCCAGACTCACTGAAGTGTTATCAGACAGTGTATCAGCTGTAAAGTGATGATGGGAGAACGTCACGGCATGTCACCCTGCTGTGCGTGTGTCTCAAAGATGTGTCAAACGGCCTGATATATTCACGTCTCTCTGGGAAAACTGATTAGAAAGGCAGGACACGGTGTCAATGTGTGCCTGTGTGTATGTGATGAAGGGGGGTAAGGAGGAATGGGCTTGATGAAAAATTACAGCAATTAGTTGGCCACCGGGTAATGAGCCATAATTATTTCAGCACTCTGGGCGTCAAAACAGAAAGAGTGTGAGAAAGTCAAGGAAACAAGGCTGACACACACAAACATACACTTGTTTTATGTCTTGCCTTGTTCACCAATATTAGCGTTCACTGGAAATCACTGCACTATAGTTACCCTGAGCCACATGTCAAAACATGACAGAGTGCAAACAGATGCGTCATGCCCGTTCAAACTACAACACAAACTCTTCTGACATAAATAAAAAGTTTTCAACTCACCCACAGCAAACAGGGAAATCCCACTATCTGTTACAGCTTTAGCTGGACCGTCCACCAGATCATCTGACTGGCCATTAGTGATCAGAATGGCAATCTGAGTCCCCAAAAAAGAACATAAAGTGATGCTTTAGTGATCCCAACATATTCAGGACAATCAGCCATTTTTTCCCACCCCACAAAAAATATTATTATTATTATTATTCCCATTATTTTCAACAATTATTCTCATTACTGTAATATATTACCATAATGCATTACAGTAATCTGAGAGGTAAAATATGCTTATAGGTCATGAAAAAGTATAATGTAAAAAAAGTATTGAAAACAAAAACTATATTATTTTTATGCAGGGTGTTTTTTATTTTGATTTTTTTCTTGTCTGCTTTCATGAATTCCATTCAGTGTGAATTTATATTAAAGGACTCAATCTGCCATTAAGAGCATCACGCTGATACTGATGCCCTTGAAAGCACACTGCATGAATTATAATCTCATTGCATACGTAATTCCCCAACCGCAGCAGATCCAAAACCTGCAAAGTCGCTTACTCTCACAAATGAGTATTCTGAGAAGGAAACACCTCCTGGGTCACCTAAAGTTCACCAGCATTGGTCGCGCTGTGCCTAGGTTCATCTTTATGCACTCTGCACTAGCATGCCATTACAGTGTATGTATGTGATGAGAGTTTTAATAAAAGGTGAAATCTCTGCAGTTCATTATAAACGCCTGCTCATTTCTCCACAGCAGGTGCTCTACGGCAGGACCAGCAGCTGTGTGCGGTTTGGAATCCTAATCAAGCCCTAAATTAGGATGGGTGGGACACTGCGGAGCAGAGTGTGTGCACTGCAGCGCAGGACATGATGTCCTGACGGAATCAATGGAGTGATTGCAGGTGCAGGTCTTTGAGATATATATATAATTAGAAGGTTGTTTTTTATATATGCGAGAGGATGTTTCATTTTCTGCAGTTTTAATAATGCACAGATATCACTAAGATTCAGTATTGAGGTGCAAAAAAAAAACAGTCCAAGATATGACCATGACAAGCAGCATGACTTCGTCTTTTGATTAGTTTTCATTTATGCATCGTGCACTCTTCATTGGCATCTATGAATCCATGATGAACATTTAACATCCATGAAAGATTTCCAATTCACAAAAGGTTCTTTACGGTGGAAGAATACTGAAATGTTCTCCACACCAAGAAAAAACGATTCTTTTAGAAACTGTTCACTCAAATGTTCTTTGGGGAACCAAAAATTGTTCTTTTATGGAATCATTGTAGAAACAATTATACTTTGGAGACTTTATTTTTAAATGTCTGGAGCCCCGCCTATTCCAAAATGTCATTGGTTAATAAACATAATCCTCATAACTGATATCTTCTGAATGGCTGGGATTGTGTCATATCGCAGAACCTGATTTTACCTGGATCGAAATCCTGGATTAATCCCAAAACAACATTGTAATTAACCAATCAGATGTGAAGAAGCAGTTTATAGTTTATCAGTATTTGGTGCTTGTACCTCAGTGTCAATCATCTATCATTTCCTCTGATTTTAGGCATTACTAAAATGTGTTAAAATATGTGAACACATCTATCTCTACAAAATCAGAATGGGCATTTCATATCGTGCAGCAGAGTAAATATGAGTAAATAAGCCATTTTAAAAGCTCTGCTGTTCCTCTAACATGGTTTTTTTTGTGTATGAACTTGTGTTTTGTATTTATGAAGCACTTATAATGCAGCATCTGTGACAGCTTTGCTGGCCTTTTCTTTCACAGCTGAGTTAGGCATGAAAAAGGTGTTTTGAAGTGATTGTGATTGAAGTGTCACACCTTTGGGGCATTGTCTCTGATGATAGAAGGACTAAACACAGACTCGACAAGGAATTCTAATGCCAGGCCAGTGCGGCTGTTGCCTCCCTCGTATGGCACCTCCTCCACGGCTCTCAGCACTTCCTCCAGAGTTGAATAATCAGTCAGAGCTATACGCATCCTTAACAAGGACACAGCCACATGCATACATAGATGAGTATTCAAGAGGTCAATTTGTGCTTACTAAGGTCAGGAATATGCACACATCCAGTGTATTATAGCAGAATCATCTAACCCACTATGTATACTGACCTGGGCAAGTCAGAATAGACAGTCACTCCAAAGCGAATGCCTTCCTGTCTAACCACACTTCCCTGGAAGCCTCGGATGATGTCCGCTATGAACTCTTTGATCTGCTGGAAGCTGGTCGGACCTACTGACCACGAATCATCTACCAGGAACACAATATCAGCAGGCATGGCTGTGCGACATACTGAAAAAGAAAAAAAAAAACAAGTTTTTTTTTTTTTTTTTTGGCAAGTTATCTTATTTTATCATGGCTGAAACTGTTATATAAATTAAATTGTTCAAAAAGATGACTAATGTTTCATATTGAGAAAGTAGGGTGTAATTGACAAACACACACACATGCACAGACCACACGAAGCTGAATTGTTTTAAAAGCAAAATGGATTTCTGAATATAATATCATAGAAAATCAACACGTTGTTTTATAAATCCATATAAAAGTCTTGTATTTAATTTGTACAGTATCAATAGAGCTCATACAATAAACATTAAGTGAATTTAATTATTTAGTAATTTGTTAGTTTTAACGTACATATTTATTGTAAAAAAAATCAAATATACTTTTTAATTTGTTAATTACATTCATTCACTTTGTGTATGAAAAAACAAGAAAAGATAATGGGAAAAGATTCCACTTGTTGAGATTAGATAATTACATTAGTTAATACGAAATGAAAATGAAACACTACTTATTAATCTGAGTTAATATTAATACATGAATAAAATCAAAATTAGTATATTTTAATATTATTTAATGGATAAGCTAACACGTAGCAATGAAGATTACATATAAACACACTACATATATTAATTGCATTTTTATTTTAAAAATGTACTAATGTAATTCTGTCATTGCACACTGTTATGTGTAATGTTATTGTATTAATTAAAGTGTTATCAAAACAATTTCAATTGATTTAACTGTCAAATATGAATTTTCCTGATTGTATTTTAGTTATGGTTAAGAAGTTAAATTACATTTTTGCATCATATTTCAATAAAATTCAGGAACTGAATTGACTTGACGTTATTTGTTCAATTTTGAAGTGGCCAACATAATTTTTTTCCTTGTATCTTTCAACCACTCACACACACACAAAAAATAAAAGCCTCTCCTTAGAGCAAGACACATGAAAGCCCGCATGGACTTTGCTAAAAAAACACCTTAAGGACTCAAAGATGGTGAGAAATAAGATTCTCTGGTCTGATGAGACCAAGAGACTTTTTGGCCTTAATTCTAAGCGGTATATGTGGAGAAAACCAGCCACTGCCCATCACCTGTCCAACACAGTCCCAACAGTGAAGCATGGTAGTGGCAGCATCATGCTGTGGGGGTGTTTTTCAGCTGCTGGACAATATCCTGGACCAAAACCTTCTCCAGAGTGCTGAGGACCTCAGGCTGGGCGGTTTACCTTTCAACAAGACAATGACCCTAAGCACACAGCTAAAATAGTGGCTTCACAACAACTCTGTGACTGTTCTTGAATGGCCCAGCCAGAGCCCTGACTTAAACCCAATTGAGCATCTCTGGAGAGACCTAAAAATAGCTGTCCACCAACGTTTAACATCCAACCTGACAGAACTGGAGAGGATCTGCAAGGAGGAATGGCAGAGGATCCCCAAATCCAGGTGTGAAAAACGTGTTGCATCTTTCCCAAAAAGACTGTATTAGAACAAATGGGTGCTTCTACTAAATACTGAACACTTAGGACCATGTGACATTTCAGTTTTTTTTTTTTAATAAATGAAGTAAAAATAAAAGTGTTTTTTTCTGTCATTATGGGGTGCAGTGTGTACATTAAAGAGGGAATAAATGAACTTAAATGATTTTAGCAAATGGCTGCAATATAAAAAAAAGTGAAAAACTTAAGGGGGCCTGAATACTTTCCATACCCACTGTATATAACCAAACTGGCCCCGACCTCATTCATATCAAGGCATTCTTGTTCACACCCAGCAAAAAAGTGTCTGGCCACCATTAGATGGCAGTGCAGACTCAGAGAAATTACAGGTTTTAAGAGCTGGTAAATTTATGCCAAGTGACCTGCATTTTAGAAACCACATTAAACAGTAAAGCAGCTAAAGGCTCAGAATAAGTCCTGATCAGAATTAAAGTCCAGTCATCCAGTGCATGTGTTAAGGTTTCTCATGACCTACAATTTCAGGATGTTTTCTGAACTTCCAGCAGTGTGGATTCAAATATTCATTTATTTCTGTCTTTGATTGCTGCAAATGTGTCCTTGGTCATGAGGTGATTGCACAATCATCGTGAAACTTCTGATGGCTGGCACTAAGTGGTCTGCAGATGTCCTCAGAATCAGATAAGTCTACAAAGACAGGCTGTTTTAGGCAGGAGCTAATCAGTACTAGATTAGATTTTAAAAGCAGTGGACAATGTGCAGCCAGATCTCACAGATGAGAGAGCATAGTTTCACACACCCACACCTGAAATACAGCAAAACTGAAAAAGACAAGTACATCCCAAGCTTTTCAATGCCTCTAACTCGCTCTCAGAAGAATGCTTTGAAATGTTCCCTTCCCCCCCAACAACCACACGATGACAGACGCTTTTATAAAATCAGAACACAATAGAGCTTTGGAAACAAAAGTATATGCATTAAATGAAACAATGTTATTGATCATCTGGCAGGAACTACACCGAAGCTTCAGTCTCATTTCCGAAAAAGTTGGGAAAATCTGTGCCACCCACATCAGAAGGGAACAAACACTGCAGGGTTTAGTGATTTATCACTCATATACAGCATTCTAAAAGACAAAACAGCTTTCATACAATAGGGAAGTTTATCAAAAGAAAACGTTAACAGTCCATTGAGGATACTCTCTGCAGGCAGTGCTGAGGGTCTAGAGGCATTCAACCAGTGGCAGAGAGATGAGGACAGACAGAATGGAAGAATCTGAATTTGGCAGCTGTCCTCTCAGTCCAAGCATCTTAATTCAGAGGAGAAAATTGTAATCAGAATGCCCTTCAACCATCTATATATATATATATATACACGTTACAAAATGACAGGATGTTAAAAGAATCGACAATGGAAACCAAAATCATCGACCCACTAAGGTCCTGATTCACAATCACACTGAAAATTTACTATTAAGGCTTCTGATGAGATAGTTGGTGGTTTTATTGGGAGATCTTCTCCTACACCCATAAGGAGAGTGCTAGGTAGTAACTGATTACTTAAAATCTGGATTACGTAATCAGATTACAAAAATAAAATACTTGTAATTAGATTACATTACATTCTAAAATACATGGAATCAGACTACTGTTCATTTTTATTGATTGCATGATTACATATTATTCACGTAATAGAAATAAATCATTCATAACTATATTGGATTCATTAATAGACTATTGTTAGCAAGTACTCTTTTCAACTAATCAACTTGGAGGCTTTGGATGCTCCAGTACAAAATGTCTCAGAGGCTGAAGAATGTAAGGGCAAGTTGATGTCATCAATGCCTTGTTCATCAAGAAACTACCTACACACTCTAGCCAAATGAGGTCGGGCATTGCCAGAGGGAACCCAGGGTCCACCGCACCAGCATAAGATCTGACCATGGCTGTGAGGATTTCATCCTGGTACCTAACAGCAGTAAAGGTACCACTGAGCAAGTGGAGGTCTTCAATGTGGCCTTCAATGGCAAATGCTTACTGGGCTGCCCGGTGCTGAAATGAGCACAACAGGACATCAGACCTTCATGCCATCCTCTCAGCCCTGTCCAGCTTTTCTTGTGTAACAGACCATCTCCTCAATGCTCTTGAGACTGTGCTGGAAGACGCCTCCTCGCATCAGCATGCATAGAAGTACCATCCTGGAGAGGCTGGACTACCTGTTCCATCTAACTGAGTTGCAGGTATTGCCTCATGCAACAAGCAGTGAGGAAGGATCCAAGCTAAACACAAAACTAGAAACAAAACAGTCAGGAAGGACAGAGAGAGGGACCGCTTGCAAAAACATTGCCATTTTGGGGGGTTGTCTTGAAGTCGCTTGTCCAGCAATTCCTGCATCACAGGCTGTTTGCGGGCTGAATTTATGGCATATTATGATCAAATGCATCACAATGCAACACGTCAGGA
>JAUYWG010000034.1:8494250-8509515 GCA_034779775.1 Enteromius afrohamiltoni | reverse complement strand
TGCCAACCCTGAAACAGCACCACCGAACACTGCTACTAATCTATAATGTACCTTGTCTGTTTGATTACGTTATTAATTGATCTTTATCTCACATCTATGACATATCTATATGTACAAACTACTACTACATATACTGTAAACATTACTTTGGTGTAAAGCTCTTTGCAATGATATGTATCATGAAAAGCGTAATACAAATACATTTGAATTTAACTGAATTGAAAAATAGAGGTGCTTTATGATGTCATAGAAGAACCTTTTTGTTTAAATGGTTCCATAAAGAACCTTTAACATTGGTTTCACAGAAGGTTCTTCAGATTACAAAAAGGTAAGAAAGAGATGGTTCTTTAAAGAACCTTCTTTGTGGAACCAAAAATGTTTATTCTATGGCATAGCTTGAAAAAAACTTGTTTTTTAGTGTAGGGGAAGACCAATGATAAATGCTTATGCTACAATGCAAATATAAATCATTGCTGTTGACATCAATAGTACAAACTCTTGAGTCAATTCATATGTTGCTTGGTTGAAGCCAAAAGAAAAAGATGCCAACATGGACAGGAAAATATTAAATACTGATTCTAGGTTTGGTAATGTGTTAAATCACAACACTGACATCCAAGAATGAAATAAACTAGTTGAGAACCACTTTGAGAAAATGGCTCACATCCAGAGTGCACCAGAAAAAAGAAAACGAACAAGAGAAACTTGGCAGAGAGCTAGATAGATATACTGCCTTCTGCATTGTGAGGCATTGGGCTGAAAAGTTTGTCTAGAAGCCTTCACTCACCTTTCCAACTGTACCCTGCACCATGGTCCTCTTCTCAAATACAAAACTGATGTTTGCATGAAACAGACCCAGTCTGCTGGAGATCCATCAGGTAATGTAATAATCCAGTCCAAGAACAGCTTTTGGGACTCCACACGCCGTAGTGTTATGTTCCAGGACAAGGAGTGTGAGAATCCTAAACGGCCTAGAAAAGGACGTGTAAGAGGGTGTGTGAGAGAAAGAGAGAGTGAATGAATGAAGCAAATACCTCTGAAGGAGAAAGTTTAGGGGGTGTGGAAGAGCTACAACAGGTTGGCTCACAGTTACAGCAAGAAGATGGATGGGGAGAGAGAGTGAAATGGAGAGGAAAAGTAAAAGAGAGCAGCAAATGAGAAGACATCTCTATACACACTCACTGTTATAAAACTATATATTTTATATATAAAATGTACATAAATATGTTTTTAGGCAAATTATGGAGTCACTTAGGGGATATTGAAATTCAGTGCTTTCCAAACTTTGAGTTCTGTCAAAAAGTATTGCATTTCCATGACAACCTTTGTTTGCTTGTAAAACATTTGAATACTCTTGCAAACATTTGCAAAACTATCAAAGCCCTGAAAAAAAAAAAAAAAATATATATATATATATATATATAATTTTTTTTTTCGTCTCGGCAGCATGACATAACATCAAAAATCCAACAGAAAATAATAACTTCCATCACTGCAATTTTAAACATTTCTGAACAAAGTACAAACAATCCAAAAACCTCCTTGAAGTCAAATCAAAAGCAATTTTGTTTGCATCTGTAAACTCTAGGGACAAAATCAGACACTTTGAAATGTCTCTTGAAATGTTAGCTGAGATCTCCCAAAAGTAACTTTTGAAAAGCAGCAACAGAAGTTGGGGTCAAAGATGTGGACTAATTCCACAGAGAACATATAGCAGCAGGGTTTTAAGATCTCACAAATAAAACTGCCAGACCTCTGAGCTGGTCACATGCCTTCCTGAGGAACTGTGCTGGAGCAGCAGTGTAAAACATAGTAACTGCCCCGTTTGAATAGAGAAGGCGATATGAAAGCCTTTTAATGGTCTTCTGCAGGAATGCAGGGATGGAGTTTATTGGTTCTTGCCAGCTGTCACTCATGACACACTATAACTCAGCAAGCCCCACTCATAGCTGAAAAGCTGAAAACCTGTTCTGACCCTGAAGTCAAAGTTCATGCATAGGGCTTTTGTGAAGAGAAAAAAGGGGGCTGTAAACGGTGTAGTATACATGGAGAAGAATGTAGAACATAAAACAAATTCATAAAACAAATGTGGAAATATATATATATATATATATATATATATATATATATATATAAAACATCCAAATTAACTAAATACAAAATAAAGGTTTTGTTTATATTATATATGTATGAGTACAGTGTATATTATGTATATATCAATAGACATACATACAGTATATATTTTGAAAGTATTTATACATTAATGTTTATACATTTATATATATATATATATATAATGCACAAAGAATACATAAGATATTCTTTAATATATACATGTATGTGTTTGTATTTATAGAATAATTATGTACAATATACACATATTATGTATATATTATGTAAACAAAAACTTTTGTTTTGGGTGTGATTAATAGTATATATAATATACATAATAATATACTATTTTTTATAAATATTGTATGTGTGTGTGGATATATGCCCACATACAATATTTATATAAAGCTTTTATGTAAATCAGAAATGAATAACATAAACATGTATAAAATAAAATAAAAATGATCACACTAAAATAACATGAAAAATGATAGCACAAGTAATAATATTAACACTGACATGAGATCTACTGAAATCTCAAATTAGCCAAGGATGATGCGATAAAGCACAATTTATGGTTTTAAAGCCCATTCACACAATGGATGATAACAATAAATATAACGTTTTTATAATAATTCTATTTTATGAGTCTATAAAGTATAAAGTATAAAACTAAGTATAAAAGTAAGAAACTATAAAGATAACACAGAGGAACAACGTTGTTGGTATTACTTCAGATTGACTTTCCATTTTCTAGCCGTTTTTCCAATTCCAGTCTGCTTCAAAACGAACATTTGAAGCGCCAACAGTATAACTGCAGCACACTCTTATACTGTATTATACAGAACATTAGTGCAGACACCCATTTAGTGATTATTATAGTTATCATTCTCGGTGTGAATGGGCCTATAATCAGAGCCTAAAACAACATCTCAGAAAAATAGTTTGACACATGTCCTTCAGGTAGCCCTAAAGTGTTGGAGTTACTGGGGAGAAAGGCATTGAGTAGAAGGACAAAGAGATGGACGGAATGGAAAGGTTGGAGAAATTGATTCCCAGTGTCCTCCTGGCAGGCCCACAGGCGTGCAGAGGCCTGCTGGGAACAGTAAGGTCAGGCTTTCATGTCTCAGGACCTTTCTGGACACTGGGTCAGCTCTATCTATAGGGTGCAGAGAGAGCTATAAATCCTCATGACGGTGGGTGTCTGGAGGGATGAAAAGACGGAGATCCAATGAAAAAAGAGGGATGACCAGACTGAAAGAAAAAAGAGATTGTAGATTAGATTTTTGTAAACTGGCTCTGGGAGCTTGTTCGTAACGCCAGGCAGTTTTTCAGACCACAATACGTACATAAAAATCAAAGATTTGGGAACACTAGTACTTGTAAACCTTATATGCAACCATTCAAAAGTCAGTATGAATTTATTAGTGTTTTTTTTTTATTATACTTTTTTTTTTTTAGCAAGGATACATTAAAAGTGAAAAGTGAGTATATATATATATATATATATTTTAATTAATCTTTAAGCATTTTTTTAAAATTGTATTTTATTCTAATCTATTCTATTTTTGAATTATTTATTATTTTTAAGATTATAGTTTCTGGTTGGAAGAATTTTGTAGTCATTGACACATATATATTTAATTTAATCACCACTAAAGAGTGTAACAAATGCCAGTCTCTCACAAAGAATTTCCATATACTGTGCTTCTTCATCTCACAAAATATAACAGTAAATGTTTAATGTCCATTTGGTAAATATCAATATGTCAAACAATGTACAGTCATTATCACAAAATAAACCCCGTCTAGATGATCCACATACATTACATCTGACCCTGATCCCTCTGCTGAAGTTTATTTTGCAATAATGGCTGTACATTATGCCTGACTGATCAACTCACATATGCAAAGAGATAAGGGAATATACTGTATAATAACAATATTTTATAAAGATTGCTATGAGAAATGCTCAACTAAAAAACAACTGAGACTGCTTTGAAACCTCATCATTTTAGAAACAATTTTACCAACGTTAGAGAAGAGTTTGAAACCGAAGTAAAAAAAAAAAACATCACAGCTAGAAAAACGCACTTTGTACACGATAATGGCGCAGTTATTGCATCATCAAGCAATTATAAGCATAGAGGAATATGTGTTGAACAAAGCTGATAATGGCTAATCAGCCTGGGAAATATTAAACAGGCTTGTCTTCATAAACTAGCAGCTAATTGCTGTTTTTTTAATGCCTGCGAATCCCCAAAGTGGTTGGTACTGCAGCTGAAGTGTGTTTTGATTAAATTCAAGCTTTAGGCTCGAGTAAAAGCAGTGATGTACACAGGGATCAGCGCGAGAGAAACAAAGAAATCCAAAGAAATCCTCCTGTCGGTCATCCATTAGGAATTCACAGGGCTGGGCTGAGTTTCTGACATGCTGTAAAAACATCATTGACAGGAGAGGTAATTGCTCCGTTGGTACGTTAGCTTGTTTTTACAGGCAGCCCCTCTTCACTGGCTGTCACCTTTTGTGTCTGTATACAACTCTCGTCGACACGATTTCATACATAGACATCAAATGCATCACGTCACCACAAAAGACTGTTTTCATGTTTTCAGCACTTATGAATAATAAAGAGCTATTGCTTCACATGCTCCTGGGAGAAATAAAATCCAATTGGATGATGTATAGATTTAATGTAATGCTGAAATCTTAATTATAGGTTCATTTTCTGTGCTCTGTTGGCCCCAACAGTTCATTATTCTGCCCTGCAGTGCCTTTCCGACTCTACTTTAATTGTGTTTTTGACGTGGAATGAGTTCAAAGTCCATGTTTAAATAATGTGCCTGCCTGAGTTTTGCTTTTGGGGGAAAAAAGTATTGATTGATGTAATATAAACACAAGTGCCTCATTTAAAGTTATGGAAGTGTGTCTGCATAGAGATGAAATAAGGAGAGCTGTGGAGTAATAATATGGTGCTTGAATATTAATATAACATTACAGCTGTGTGCTTGCATGTCTGTGGCACAACTGGCAGGTTGTCTCTATCCAGAAAATCAAGTTCTTGTTGCCCACGGCAATCAGAAAAAAAGTGTATCCCCTGCTGGCAGGTACGTGGCACAGTGCCGATCTAATTCTAGGCCTAAAGTATGCCGATACACATGTACATGACAAAGAAAACACACCCACACACCTCCAAACGACAAGAATACACTTTAAACTAACAGAGGTCTTAAAGGAATACTGCTGTTTACTTACAAATTCTAATTGGCTAAATATCATTACTTGCTCCACAACGGATCCTCTGCAGCGAATGGGTGCCGTCAGAATGAGCGTCCAAACAGCTGTTAAAGTTAACAGTCCATCAATTAAGCAAAACGATACACATTTGTAATAAACAAATCCATCATAGTTACTGAATTATGATGTAACTAATACTCTGATGGCACCCATTACTGCATTGGTGAGCAAGTGATTTAATGCTAAATTTCTCCATCTGTTCCAAGAGCAAGTAAAGCTGTTTTCTTAACTTTATAGGTGCAACGTATAGGAAACAGAATGCTTTAAAGGGGCAATCAAAATGATTTATAATCATGCATTTGAACTGAAAGCAGTTATTGGTGCATGGGCAGACCTTTTTGTAGGTCTACTCATCTCTCCCTCAGACCTAGGATACTGCTCTGCATGCTTAGTGGACTAATGATGCCTGTGATTGTATTCCTGCACTGTAATTTAGATCAGGCAGGTAGCCACCTCATTAGCAGATCTTGCTCAGTGGCTTTGATGTGAGGCTCAGATGTTATTCGAATGTATAAAGACTGAAAATAAATGGAAATCAATTGACATATATGGTGAAAAAATCTATAACTATGAATGTCAAGCTCCCTATTTGGGTTGGTGGTTTGAAACTTTTGCACTAATCTGTTGATGTCTCTGGGGTGTTTCATCAATGGCATCATGTGATCAAGCATTCCGTGCAGCAAAGACTATTTCTTTCAGAGTATACTGAGCATAAAATACTACAGCCATCAGTACGGCCATAAAAGAACATTTGAAACCAAGAGTCTCTAGTGTTTGCATGTGGTCCAGGCAGGTTAGGTGCCTCTTTTGGACCTGATCCAGAAGCCCATCCTTCCGACTGAGGAAGAGGAAGAGTCAATTCTGTTAAACGCATCAGTCCACATATTAGCTTTCTGCCTATGTTTACAATTAAACTGCATATCCACGCTTACACACGTTCCAGTCTGCAAGCTACAGACTTTAAGACAGTCAGATGCCTAATGAGGCCAGTCTTTGAACTCAGTTTTGATTTATGCTTTACTGAATATCAAAACCATGCACAAATTTATTGTAAAAGGAACGCAGCCCTCTCTCAGATTCATTCAGGCAATGAGTAGAAAACCACAAGCAGGGACATGCCCTAGATTCCCCTACAGCCTCAGCCAAATCCAGTGTCTTCTCCCTACATACATAAGCAAACATACACTCATAGATAGCAAACCTACTCATACAATTACTTTAACTGTCTCCACATACAGTGATAAACAACATAAGGGCAAAGGGACCCACAAGGAGGATGATCCAGTGCACTGGGACCAGTTCGAGAATCTATGTTTGAGTGATCGTGAACATTGCTGTTTTAAATATTCTATTTAAATAAAGTTATCCAGCTGGATAACATTAAAAAGTACAAAAAAGTAGAAAATATTTGTTTGCCCATATTAAAACTTTTTTTTTACTTTTTAGTTCTTTTTTAAATAACCCAACTGCAGTTTGATTAACATTTTATTGGAATGTTCAATGAAAAACATGACTTTTGAGAATTTTTTAAAATTGAGTAATCTGTTTTTGCTAATGAACTCTCTCTCTATATTTATTACACTAACATACATATTTGAAGTGCATCAGAAAAATACAATATTGCGTGTATGTCATTATAGATAGATAGATAGATAGAATACACAGTTGAAGTGTTTTATTTTCTCCAATAAAGCGACCATAATTGTAGGTAAGAGTCTGTGTTTGTTTCACTTGAGTAGGTTGATTCTCCATATGGTTTAGAGATGCACACTTGGCCAGATCCATACCGCCAACACACCCCTCATCCCGGAAATCCCACGCCTCTTCAGCTTCTGAAAAGTATCTAAGGATGAATCTCAGGAGTAAGAGGAGGGAAGAGAGAGAGAGAAAGAGAGAGAGAGGATGGACCTTAACAAGCCATAATGCAGAGTTACAGATGAAAGAGAGCAGAAATTGGTGGAACAGAAGGAGTCACTGATGGCATAACCAGCCGCTGGGAGACGAGTGCATAAGGTGCTCAGACACAAACAGAGACCTGAGGAATGCTTAGAAGACGGCTTAAAGGAAACTCTTCAGGGCCCGTTGTGACCGAGTTTGGACAATGTTCAGTGAGGTAGATTTAGCATGGAGCAGTCTTAGGACTAAATGTCTTCACTGGTGTTTTTGAAGTTACAGTATGAAATCAGATCCGTTTATGAAGACAATGCAGTCAACATCCAGCACATCAACAGTAAATTAATTGATGTAGTGATTACTGAAGTGTCAGCACAATAACAAAAGTGAAATCATGTGACATAAAAAGCATTAGTGATACACTCAAACATTTGGTGTAAGAATGTTTTCAAATGATTACAAAGAAACGGCAAATTACAAATTAAATTCAGTTACATTTGTAATCTGTTTTATTTACTTTCACTTTGTAAGTATATGAGTAATTGCAGACACTTCTGTGTATCCTGCACTACTTCAATCATATTTGCGATTTCATGACTTTTTAAATGTTAGTCTATACAGACAACAAAAGCATATTTGAGTTATCTTCTGAAAGATTTCAATGCTTATTTGCTTGTATGAAGTAAGTGTATCACGATAATGATATAATATGCTGTTTTTCTTATAATATAATATATTGCTACACCCCTGTATTAAAATAGATAGTGATGATGATGTCAGTGTAAAATTACTACTATATAATTATTGCCTTAACACTATTTCAGCAGCCATTCCTGAGTGTTGAGATGTCAAATTAGTTTCACATGCCAGCCGTTCCTGTGATACTTGAGTGAGATCTCAATTACCTACGAAGCTACTTGATGCCTTCCTCTTCGTCATTCATCAAAAGTCCAATAAACAACAATCACATCTCTGCTATTACCAGAAGCCACAATCACCCAAACATCTGTAAACCTGTGCCGTCACAGCCCTGATTCGCTCAAAGGAATGTAAACAGTGTGTATGGAAAGGAATGTCAAATGTCACTTATCTGTGTGTCTGCAGGGCCGGTGCCACAAAGAGCTTGTGTTTGTCATGCTGAGGCCTGTGAAGTCACATCTGGGCCTCTGAATGCGGTTTTGGCCTGAGGGATACTGTACAGGAGAGATTACATAAGATTTCAGCAATGCAAATACACAATATATGAGTTTTTCCAAAAGAGCATTTTGTCTTTTGTGGTTTAGTTCATTCATCGGACCGTATTCAGAATACTGGTATGATAAAGCTTTGCATTTCTGTGCATGAGAATTTATTGTAACTGTACTCAAAGTATAATTTATTGACGTCCATGTGCTCTTGATATACAAACCCACAACTTAAAGCCAGAGTGCACGAGATCTGGATAGGCATGCTGGGCATTTTAAATGCCTGATTCCACATTTGCTTGTGCTTACAGGACATCGGGAGCCGAGAAACGCCAGTCCTGGCTGCAGCATCAAAGGGTGATAAATAAACCTGTTAAACAAGCCTGATAACATCCGCAGAGCTGCTCTCCATCACATATTAAATGCTGCGTTTAAAAACCGGCACTGCATTTATGAGCCGTAGTAAAGCCTTTGCCCAGGATAAAGGAGAACGCTTGGGCAAGCTGGCATCCTGCTCCTCATGAGATCTGCTGTGGGTTAAAGCACAGGACAAATGCAAACACAGACAATAAGAGAGAATGAGAGAGACAGATGAACAATGAACTTCGTCTGAAGCTTTCTTTTTTCTGATTCATTGTGCAAGGAAAATGGTACTTTCCATAAATATGATACAAAGTTAGGGACAAAAACTGAGGTGAACTGAAGAGTGTGTGGGTGGAAGAGAGAGAGAGTATTCCCTAATTAAATGTATTAGAAATTGTCCTTCAGCACGTGCATACAAAATTTCAGATCATGTAAGTGCTTAACCTTCAGAAATTGTTCATTGTTCAACTCAGGAGGTCAAAATATATTGTTTAACAATTTTTGTTACAATTTCTTTACATTATGTAAGCAATTAAATAAACATTAATGTCTTTACATATGTATTGAGTAAACAAATCAAAACCAAAATAAAACAGAATAAAATAAAATGTAAAAAAACAAAACATAAATGATAATAAATAAAATTCCTAAAATGGGTAAAACAGTAAAATGATTTATCAAACATTATTAAATATAAATAATCTACTTAACTAATACAAAATAAACTAAAATAATTCCAAATAAAAAACTATGCATAAAATAAAATTCTCAATAAAATGGTAACATGATTTAACACATTAAACACAACTCATCTAACAATCCAATACAAAATAAACACAAATAAGTAAATATAAAGAGTTATATACTAAAATACACCCAAAATGGGTAATATGGTAATAGTAACTTAATTTAATACAACAGAACATAACAGACAGAAATATGGTTGCGTGTAACCAATTTAAGCAAGTTACAAGGCTACGCTACACTTTGGCAATTAAAATTGGTTAGTATCTTTAAAAAGTGTGTTACTACTGTATGATAAACATCATATTATAGCACTACATGAATTTATAGTAATTGCTTTCAGAATAGCTTATTAAACATATCTAACATAAAATAGAACCAATATAAAAACATGTAATGTGTGCTTCTAATTAAAAAAAAAAAAAGTATATTGTATTTAGATATAGCGCCAACAAGCCGCTGTTAAAGTTCAAGCACTGTCAGTAACTATACACTGGAACCTCATTCTATTCACAACTGTGACAATATGTGACAATTAAGTCATGCTGACTTCCTTTAAACAAGCATTTTAACAAGTCTCAAAACTTTTATAATTTGTCTGACAATGCAAAAGGGAGAGAAAGAACAAGGAACTGTGTGGGAGAGTGAGTATCGCCTAATTAAAAGTATCAGAAATCTTCCTCCATCAGCATGAGGGGGAATTAATGTGGGGCTGTTGGCACATGAAGTCAATGCTTCAGGCTTCCTGTCTCCAAACAGGCAAACAGGAGGTGCTTTGCAGAGAGCCAGTTGCCTTGGTAACAACAACTGAGCTGCATGAATTGCAAGCAGAGGCGCTAGTGAATCCTCAGGGGGTGAAGCTAACTACACCTTTAAAGATTAAATGTTGACTCAACACAACAGCAAAGCCAACTTACAGAAGCTTACATTAGAAGTAACTACCTTGCAAATAGCTTCTTAGACTGTAAATAAGAAACCATTTATGGAGGACATCGGTATGTGAAGACACAAACTACATTCTTCGCTTCTGGTGAACACTTGAAGATACGCATCAATCAACAGCACATAATCATTTCTCCGTCTGAACATTTTATCAAGACCAGAAGTTTTCCAAAGCCTCTAATACTGTATGTCCAGTTCAAAGGCATCTGCCAGTAACATGCTTCAAAATCTGAAACTTGTGTCTGAATGAGACTGAATTTACAATTAATTATATATACCCTTAGATGGAATATACAGAATGTATACAGCATGCCGATTTTGGAGGAATATCCGCAGAATGGATTTTTGAAACTAAACACTTTATTTAACAGTGCAAAATATGCATCATTACATTAAACCGACCTTAAATCAAGCCATAATTCTAACCCCAACCTTATAGTTAGTACATGTTATTGATTACAATTTCTTAATACTTAGAATGTAACAAGGACGCCTACCAAAACTAATTGGCTACTGAAAAATGTTCTCTAATCAGACAAAACATTAATAAGCAAACACGGTATATTTATGAATGTACTTCTAAGCCTGTGAACACCAATGCACGTCTTGATGTAAAAGTGTGATTAAAGTTAGATATTAGTTGGATGTCTTTTGCTAGCCTTGTTTACATGCATGTTTTAACTACACACTCATAGTACAGGATCGAAGTGTTATATAAAAGCAAGTCTGTTTATGTTCAACACTCTAACTCATACAATATGATACTGCTTAAATGCACTTCTATTAACAGAAAGAAGTATATGAAGTTTAAAAAAAGTTTCTTTTGATAATCCAGGACCTCTATTCTGTGACTGAGTCTCTACTCTTTTCTGAAACCACATGCCTGACACCATTTTAACAATGTAGTGTATCAAGAGCAGTCACAGCTGTGGCCCTGTAGGCCTGAGCTGACAAACAGCTTTTTCAGCTATGAGGGTAAAATACAACAGCTCTACTGTGATTTAGCCTCTCTTGCTTGACTCTGTGTGGAAAAGATGATTTATGCCCATTTCTTTGTCTCCCAGCGCTGCTCTGGATAATATAACGTGGACAGGTTTGTCCTTCTCTGAGATATGATCTTGGTTTCCATGATTTTATGAAAGCGTGTCCGCGTTGACTGATAGGTTACCTTTAAATTCTTAAAAATAAAGGTTCCACATTTTTTCTTTGGATCAATTAATTATTTTGGGTTTTCCAAATTTAATATATATATATATATATATATATATATATATATGATACATGACATGCAGTAAATTAATTAATATAACATGGCCACGATTGAACTAAAATAAAGGAACATATGAATAAATCACAGACAAAACCAGAGGAATGTCACTGCTATGAATTTTTATTAGTTATCATGTCATGTTTAATAGATCAAGTCATTGCTTCATTCGTGTAGGAACGATTTCATATAGTTGCATTTGTGCAGCATTAGGAGCGTGAGATCTAGATGAGCGTGATAAGATTGTAAAAGTGTGAAGACTGTCTCTGTAAGTAGGTTATGCCCAAGGGTTCACACAACAGTCTTGTCTGAAACTGCCTCTGAATCATGAGATCATTGCAACATCTGCAAGTTAGAGGGACTGACGCTGACGGACAGCCAGGTGTGTGTGCTTACTGTACAGATACACACACAGGCTCTCTGCCCGCTGATGATAAATGAAAGCGGAAACGAAATGCAACTTGTGTCATGAGATACCCGAATAGCGGTCTCAATATACTCAATACTCAGTCTGTGTGTCAGATTAAGCCATAAGATACATTAATTACAGAAGGAGAGTCTCTCCAACCGCTCCAGCTGCTCATTTGTGGTCAGGAGTTACACTTAGATTACAAGTTCATGTTACATATATATTATGTTAACATCATTCTATTTAGTTATGCTAATATGTTCTTTTATCTCCCAGTAGTACATAACACGACACAACACATTATTTAGTTGTTTTGTGATAATTCTGCTCAATTTGTTGCATTGCGGCTTATATCCATTGTGTTGTGCTAATTTTGTTGTGTTTCAACTTGTTTTAGTTGTGTTCTCCATTGCACACCTTTCCTCACTTCCAGTGTCCAGGGATTTAAGAGCTTCGGGCCATTTTTTGAGTTTAGATTTGCTGATGACAGATAAGCCTTCAACCTCTCAGATCACTCACACTGGAGGACACAGATGAGAGATGGGAATCTCCATATTTTCCAATGACCTGACTGCTTTTGCCTCACAGCACTGAGCACATTTGTTGCCTTCATTGTCATTTATTGTATGGCTTGCTTGAAGCTACAGGTGTTAATTAAACTTATTCAGAAATCTATTTTTGCCGCTAACACTCACATGATGTGTTAATATCTCACTATCTATACCCTCTCTAGGTCTCCGGTCCTGTTAGTTACTGCTTTAAGCTGGACTCATTGGTCTTCCTTCCAGATGGGATGGGCGGAAGGACTGGTTTAACGTTGGCACCTGGGCGGCCCGGGGAGGTGGGGAGTGTTGGGGACACCCTCTCAGAGACAGATCGAAGAGCATCAGGGGTCAGACCAGAGTCCATGTGACCTGAAAATCGCCAAAGACAAAAACTAGAACTGAACATGATCTAATGAGTAGGCCTAGGTATTCAAAGAAATTTCAAGATCTATGTATTGACTGCTTCTAAAAAGTAAATTTATTATGTATGTACAAATTAGATGCTGAGAAGAAAATGCTTATTACCTCTAAGAGAGTCCTGGTCCTGCCCCAGCATAGATATATCCAAAGGCTCTATGTTGGGCCCTGACCCAGTGTCTGACACCTGGGCCGCTGAAAGTGCCCCTGCTGAGCTCCTTATGGACAGGCCAGAACTGGCACGAGATTCCTCAGAACTGAGACCGAGTGAGGGAAAAGAAGAAAAAGAGAAAGATTAGGAAAGTTAATATGAACAAGTTTGCTGTCAGTAATAGGATTATAGATATACTTACATACTTTGTGTCTGTTTAACGCTTCATTTTAACACTCATTATATTACATGTTTCACAGTACATACTGATGTCATTTCCAATTTTTAAATTGGAAAAATCATCAGCATACCATTTACATGATAGTTCAAAAGTTTTGGGTTGGATGCTTACAAAAATACAGTAAACCCACACTATTGTGAAATATTGCATTTTAAAATAACCGTTTTCTATTTAAATAAATTTAAATGTAATATTTTAGTCTTCAGTGTCACATCCTTTAAAAAATACTCTAATATGCTTATTTTATTACACTATTTTAATATAAAAAAGAAAACATATTTTGTACATTATAAATATCTATACTGTCACTTTTTATTAATTTAATGCATCCTTGCAGAATAAACAATATTTTTCCTTTTAAAAAATTCTTACTGACCCAAATTTTTTAAGAGTAGTCTAATTAATTTGACTGCAAATTTGAATGAACTAACATGCCAACAAAGTTCTACTTATAACAAAATCCTCAATTCAGCTGAAAAGAAAATCCAAATAGCACCAACAATATGGAAATGAGTCATTCTCTATAGGACTCCGTCAAAAACAAACACACATCAGTGATGAATAAACAAATGTCTCAAGACACCCATTAAAACCGGTTTTAATGAGTTTTGATTGGCATAGGGTATATTTTTTTAGAGAGTTGGCAATGGTACCTTCACAGATATCCCATGATTCCACGGCCTGCATTTTCAATTGATTTCATAAAGAGCACAGTGAAATTCATAACTAGATTGCAAAGTAACAAACTCCAAATGCATATTGCTTTTCCCCGGCGGAGGAGAAACAAAAAGTCACTGTTTAACACAATTTGCACTAGCATATTAGTTTTGTCATTTTTTTTCCTAGCTAATAAGCAAACGGTGGTGCTCCGCACAGGCTGGGCAGCTCTGTAAGTCTCCCAGGATTCCTCTTAATGAGCTAAATTACAGTGTATTTAAATATCTTGGGGACATGCATATTTCACAGGAGTAGTCTTGTATTTCCTGGCCTGTTTAGAGTCCCCGAGCTCATACACGGGAGAGGCAAAAGCACCGATAGTCATAAATCTGCATTTACGTGCTCCAACGCATACATCTTCCAGATGGCCTGGGGCATGTCAGCTACCTGAATGCTTTAACTTTGAGCTGGGGATGAAAACTTTGATATTTGAGCCTGAATGTGTGTAAAATGGAGATGGAGGTTATAAACATAACGGGAGTGGCTACAAGATAAAACACGTCTTGGGAAATGATGTACACAAGGAGAGGGCTTTGGGGAAAGGTTAATTGTTTTGCTGCTCTCGGGCCAGAAGTCAAAGGTGAAAATGTCAAGGTGTGTGTGGCATACCTGCTGTCCTCATTGGGGTCGGGAGCATTGAGGCCAATGGGACGCATTGGGGAGGAAGAGTGGCCAGGTGGGGGCCGGGACTGAGAGGCTAATGATGACGGAGCTGTGGGTGCATTTCTGTGACAGACCACAAACAGTATCAGTAAAGCACTATAAACACACTCACCAGCCTGTGGTGGTGCTTTTTGCTGAGGAGACAAAATTTGGGCATTTTAAACAAAAACACAACTGTTTTTACAAATCTAGACCCTTTAACTGTAGCTATGTAAAATTAAATACAGTATTGAGCAACTTTATGCATCTGTGCTTACTTGTCTCCAAATTTTAAAAAGTACAGTGTACATTATGTACACTTATCATTTATGCTTAGTATT
>JAUYWG010000034.1:8459979-8478311 GCA_034779775.1 Enteromius afrohamiltoni | reverse complement strand
CTCTCTCTCTCTCTCTCTCTCTCTCTCTCTCTCTCTCTCTCTCTCTATATATATATATATATATATATATTTATATATTTAAGAAAAATATGTTTATACATTAAATCTATATTTAATATAAATATAAAATATAATATAATATAAAAATAAATAAAATAAGATCAAATAAAATTTTGTTTTAAAGAAATTAAAAATAAACATTGTATTTTCCTATTTCAGTATGGAAAAGTGGAAAAAAATATACAAATTATAAAATTATGAAAAATATAAATTAATTGTATAGTAATAAACAGTAACATTTATTTACATATATTTTATTACTTATTTTAAATGCAAAATTAAGACTTGAGTAAGCATTTTTGAAAGATGGCAGAATAAATTAATACATTTATAATTGATAAAATCACTGAATTTATAGAATATATTAATTGAAATGAATAGTTTGGTCTGATCCCAAATAAACTGAAACATACTTCTAGCAGGCAAATAAAAGCACATCAAAAGCACTGCAATAGTCACAGTGTTGCCTAATTTAGTTCAAAATTGCATCCAAAAACAGTACCATAACTTATTAGGGATACTGGTTAATTTCAAGTTAGATTTTCATGGCCTCTTTTTACTGAAGTGATAACTGAGAAGTCAAGAACATAGCAAAGGCGTGAAGAAATGTGAAAATACAGAGAAGTACACGTAGATAAACACAACAGATATGGAGAAAAGGCTCGGGTGACTCACATATGTGCAAACAGAAAGACTAACGTGCTGTCAAGTGCAGCTGTGGGTTTGTTTTGTAGTTATCGAGAGCGCAGTGCAGCCGTGCTGTAAACAGTCCAAGCCGTCACCCTGACCCGCTGACTAAATGTCGTTTTTCCAGAAGCCTTTACAAATGGCCTCACAAGACAGGTGCTTTTCCAACAGCTTGACCTCTGACCCATGCCTGTCAGTCAGCCGGTCACTGAACTGTGAATTCCTAACAAATTCCCCTTTCCTTACTGAATGAGAAAGCATGGTTTAGATTTTACACTGAAAGAGAGAGAGAACGTGATAAGCATGGCTGGTCCTCACTGCAGCAGATTCTGCCATTTAGAAACAAAGACACTATCCTGGTGACATTTTTAGGGCTTTTTGAGAACTTCCAGTGTTTTGTGTGCTGCTAAGGGGGTTTATTCTAATTTATATTATTCTTAAAAAATTACTACACCTATATGGTAAACTGCATTTAAGAATGTCTAAACTTCTTAGTTCTGTTGTAGAATTTAGTTAATGTACTCAGTCAATCAGGGGTGCATTGTTAGCAAACTATGGTGGTAAACTGAACTTAGAACTTCTGAACTACACAATTTCGGAACAACAGTACCTGCAGCTACAGTTGCTTTTGGGAAACGCACACTAGATTATAACTAAAGATTTCAGTCATTACTTGCCATCTTTGTGTACAATTGGCATCAGATGGTCTAGTGTTGTGGAACAGTTGCTAGTAGACTTTTCTATCCAATTGCACCATCAGGTAAGCTTTACTTTTTGCACTCCCATTGGTTGTTAGCCACATTAAATAGTTACTTATTTGCACAAAGTAAAAAAAGATAAATAATGATTTTTAATGTTTTCTAAATGTTAAATTAATAATAATAAATATTAAGCTCATCAAGCTTGCATCTACCTGATAAAAAAAATGCAATAATGTGAAGTACTATTGTGACAAAATATTTTATTTTATTTTGATATACATTACAATCTCATTTATTCCTGTGATGTAATGCTGGATTTTTGCTGGTGAGGTATGCAATTTTTCAAAATCGCTTTAGAGTCAAGCCGAGTACAAAAATAGAGACCTGCACTTTTTTAAAATTTTTTTTAATAAAACTTATTTAGCAAGGATGTGTTTAATTGATAAGAAGTGATAAGATTTAAATTGTTACAAAAGATTTATATTTTGAATAAATGCTGTTCTTTTTTACTTTCTTTTTATTCATTAAAGCATTCTGAAAAAAAATTTGCTTTTGTGTCCAAAAAGAATTTGGCTGCACAAATGTTGCATAAAAAACATGAAAAATCATTCTGGTCTAAACATTACTAAACTTGGTAGTTACACTATTCATTCAGCAATTGTAATTCATTCCTGTGGTTCAAAGCCATTTTTTTTTCTACCTTTACTCCTTCAGTGTTACATGATCTTTTAGAAATCATTATAATATGCTGATTTGCTTGATTATAACCACTACCCATTTTTTCTGTCAAAACTGGATCCTTAGTTAAAGAGAAAACTCAGAAGAACAGCATATATTTGAAACAGAAATGTTTTGTAACATTATCAATGCCTTTAATGTCCCTTTTTTGACAACATATATATCTGCGGATTCAAAATGCTGCTCATACCAAAGTATAAAGAGGTTCTGTAACAATTAATCCACATCATCACAGATGATTTTTTTATTTATTTTTTACAGGTCTCTAACTAATATACAATAACACTGGAGTTAAAAACACATACATTTTCTCACAACCAGCAGTCTCTTGCCAGGTCTGGGTGACGTTGATTAGACATTACTGAGGCACCTGCAGGACTCTGGGACACGGCCTGGCTCAGTCTAAGGCTGTGAGCAGATGGTGTGTGTATGTGTATGTGTGTGAGCATGTAGCGAGAGCAAAATCACTCTGGTTTTGCTTGGGGACTGGACCAACACCATTCGCGCAAGGTCATTTCAATGAAAAACTACTAGTGCAGTTGTTTACTCCTGATTTAAACATCAAAACCTCCGGCAGTAGCCCTGCACTCTCGAATTACAGTCCCTAAATAAATAAAAGTGCTAACTGCTCAAATGCAAGTTTTAAAGCACGCTTTCTCCACTGACGCCACGTTTCTTATCACTAGATGGCACTGTGACCAAAGCCTGCCGTGGAAGAGGAGCGCTGCTGGGGTTTGGCCACTGCACTGCTCAGCTTTAACTCAAATCGATGGTTATTACTGTGTCCTTGGCCCAGTCGCCCACAGCAAGCATTCAGATGGGAGAGCGGCCAATGATTCCACTTCTTCCTCATGGGCCTTTCTCCATCTCCCAGCATCCACATATATGCCTCCATCTCTTACAATGATTCCCTCAACACACCGGCATTTACACACACTCAAAGCTGAATGTAAATGGCAGGGGTACAGCTGCGAGAGTCTGGTGTTATAGTGCTCCTTTATTATCTTGTTTATGAGGATAATGCCAATGTATTCATAAGGGGTTTATAGAGAGATGCTCTCTCTCTGCTGCTGTGGGTCAATCAGAGAAAGTTTGATAGAGAAAACAATGTACTGTAATTCCAGTCACCACCTGTACCACCCATACATCACATGACATCATATATGAAAGAGAGAGAGTGAGAGAGAGACAGCGAGAAGGGGGTCAATAAGCCAGCGCTGTAATAATCATGCAAGAAATCCGCCGGGTATTGATTCCTATTGTTTGTACAGCAAAATGCACATTACTCCATTTAATTTAACTGCCCTGACAGTGATCTTTCCATAAAAACATAGAAACATGCTGTTATAGGCTGACTGGAAAGAGCTGATATTGACTGAACTGAATTATTTCCCTCCCCCGATGCTTTGAACCTTTAAATTAGCTGAAAAAAAAAAGAATGCAAACAACTATTTAAATAAATGCTGTGTGTGTGAATAATATACATCTGATAATATAATATAGTCTGTTTAATGTGTTTATTGTCTAGATATATTTCTCTATATTATCTTCTTTGTTCGCATTTTTCATGTTCACCCCAAAAAGGAAAATTCTGGCCCTTATTGGTTGAAGTAGTTATTATTATTTTCTTTGCACACCAAAAAAATTCTCGTAGCTTCATAAAATTATGGCTGGACCACTGATGTTACATGAACTAGAGTCAGAAAGCTCTTAGATTTCATCACAAATATCTTAATTTGTGCTCTTAAGAAGAATGAATAAAGTCTTATGGGTTTGGAATGACATGAGAGTGAGTATTAATGAAAGAATTTTAATTTCTGTGTGAACCATGTCTTAAGAACTAGTTTGACTAACTAGTAGTTAGCCAAGGACAGATCATTTGCAAGCCGCAATTATACAACTGACTAGTCTTCATAGTTTATGTAAGCTGTGAAAGAAATAAAAATTAAACGAAATTAATTGGTTGATTAGTGAGGTTGAGTAGATTTTTTTCTCTCGTGTAGGCCTATCTAAAAGCAAAAGCGTGTCTAAAGCAAAGCATGTATCCTCATGAACCCTGAAAAGTTTACTTGGGGCATGTTCACACTTTAGCCTTTTTTAACAAGAACAAGTTGACAGTACTGAGTGACAGAGTGCTTTTTGGTAGTGTTTCGGTTACAAATAGCAGCTAAGGGCGTCTTTTGTTGCTATAGAAATAGTAGCTTAGCTTACTGTAGGTTTTGAAGCTAATAGGGAGTAAAATGTTGAATAATAAAACGTTTGTGGATGCACAACACTATAATGGGAAGGAGACAGTATGGTGCTAACAACAATTTAGTCCGAAATTACGATTACAACTGGTCAGATGTGAAAAAGCGATTAACTTGGGGTATTTTTCACAGAAAATATGCTTTGAGCTGATGAAAAAGACAAACAGTGGCGTTTGCAAAAGTGCTCAGGACATTTTTGAAAATACGGTTTAATCCACAGCATTATAATTTTGAAATGATGCCGGGTGCTTTTAAAAAGCCGTAAAAAAGTGTGAACACATGTCTTCCTTGAATCCAGTTGTTCAGGGAGGCTGAATTTGAAATGATGTTTTTTTGCACGACCCTACTGAGAATATTTGTGTATTCTACCTGGCAAAATCCAGATCAGCCTCGCGTGACATTGTGATGTTGGTCAGGTTCTGCTGGAGCACAAAGATATTTCTGCACATCTTCTTGATGCCGGACTCACTGATGCGCTTGAAGTACTGAGCTCCGTTTATCAGAATACAAGAGATCAGGTGACCCAGACCTGCGCCGAGACAGGAAGATAGTCAGAAAAGAAACACTGCTTCAGGCATCGGCTTCCTGTTGAGGCAAGAGGTCACTCACCCTCAAAGATATACTGAAACTTGTGCTGCTGCAGGGCGGCTCCCATCACTTCCTCTATGGCACTGATGTCCTTATTCAGCTTCACCACCAGGGGGTCGTAGTCCATGCTGGCTGCATTAGCCACGATGGCGTAGTTGCCTTGTTTTGCCAGAGGGATCAGATAATGGAAACAGTGGACCCTGATGGGGCAGAGACGACAGTCACAGAATGACAATTGCCAGTGGAGACAGATAGAAAGAACTTTCCTGAAGCTTGAGATATGACTTGTTGCAACTCACATAGGATTTCACCTCAAAATGAATCACTTTTACATGAAAAAGTCTTTTTATCAGACTTTTCTGGAAAACCGCAATTAAAATGCCTTTGATCATGTGAACTAATTATACCACATTTGATATATTTGATCTATTTTTTATTTTAAAAGGAGTTTGTATTAATGCCCCTGTATGATACATGCTGTAGGCCTACAGCATTAAAGGCAAAAAAAAAAATGTATAAATAATATTACGTATTTATTATTCTCACACATATATAACACTATGATTATATACACACACACACACACACACACACATATATGTATATATGTACTATGTGTAAGTATATATATATTTATGTATGTGTGGGTGTATAAATTTGTTCATATATTTGTTAGAATATAAAATATCAATTACACAATATACACACCACATACACTATGTGTTAATATAATAATACATTTGATTATGTTTCAATAAATAAATACAGATTTTTATAAATAATTTTTCCAGATAATAAAACCTACTAATTTCCCCAAGATTCTGTTGAAAAATTCAGAGTATTTCCACATAGTCTATCCTCAGGGCATTACCACATAACCTTAACTACCACTAAATGTAAGAAATAATGAAAACCAGTTTGAACGTGTGAGTTACTGTTATCATATGGGAGTAGTGTTAATGGCACTCTAGACTGTCATCGGTCCTCAGAGAAAAGCCAGATGCTGGTAGTGAATCTCGCTTCACTCTATAAAGGCTGAATGAACTGGGATGATGGAATGTCCTGTGAGCAGGTGCATGTGTGTTTGTGGGTACAATCTGTGAAGTGTTCATGGACTAATAAGTCTGCATATAGGGGCACAAAGAAGGAGCATTCTTAAAAATAAAAAGGAGGAAAAGTGAGACGGAGAGGTTTCCATAATGGCCTCCAACAGCCCCGCAATAAACCTCCCCTTTCTCATTCAGCATTAGAAAAGCTTTAAGCGAAGCCGGCCGCACCAAACCATAAAGCCTGCATCCTCTTCTTCTTACCTTCTCTTATGGCTTAATTTACCCTCAAGCACTGTCAGGGGAAATTTGCTTGATGGAAAAAGTCAATAACGCGTAGCATGGGAGCCGTGAGTTATTGTTTCCAAATCATAAACAGGATCACATAAGCTAAATGATATCAGAGAATAATCAGGCAAGCGGGAGAAAGGGTTTGTGGAGGAGGGCACGCAGAGTGAATGACCTAATGGTGTTCTTTTGGGCCGGGCAAACTCTTAGGTAGGTTTAAAATTACAGCCCATTTAATTCTGATGGAGGTGATGCCCTGAAACATTTAAATCTGCAGCACTGAAGTTGCTGTTTGTATGAAGATATCTTAAGACTTGAGTGTGGAGTACTTTTAGATTGAGATGAAGTGGTCAGACCTACCTGACCTCCAGATGAAGCACCAGAAGGCAGCGGTCAGCGATGTCCTGGAAGGATCTGGAGAGGTCAGTCAATGTTTGGAGGATCTGCTCTCGATTGCGGATGTTCTCGCTGTTCACCTGAGCATCTGAGCCTGGGGATACACCTAGACAAAAGAATAAAAAGAGACAGAAACAGAAAAACTCATTTACAGCCTATATACTGTACCAAGACCAAGTGGAAATATTTTAAAGACTTCCTAATGTAGGTGTGGTGCTCTCTAAATAATGAAAGTGCTTAAAAGGTTCTTCACAGGGATGCCATAGAAGAACCATTTTTGGTCAACTGTTCAGTTAAAGGTAATCTGAAGAACCTTTTTTCACCACAAAGAAACAGAAAGGTTCTTCAAAGGTTCTTTATGGAACCATTTAGACAAAAAAGGTTCTATGGCATCATGAATCATGAAGTTGTGTCAGCATATTTTGGCCATGTGGTATTTGTCCAATCCTTTGTATAATTCATAAACACCAAGCACAAATTCATATGGCAAATAACTAGTATTTTTTCAGAAAACATACTCCAATAATTTCTATTTACACCTTCAAAAAATATTTTTTTAGTGTGTAATCAATGAAATGCAAGTACACATATGACCACAGGATGACCATCAAAAGGTAAAGTGTGTGTGCAGGACACTAGGCGATAAATGAGGCACAAGAGACGGAGATGGACACTGACTTCCTACAACTCTCTGCAGCATGTCTCTGCACTTCTGAAGGTCACATTGACACAAACACAAATCTAGCGTTATGTAGAGAAGTAGTATGTGTGTGTGGATATGTTTGCTGTGCTGATGGTCGCCGGTTTACTCAAGTAGTGGCTCTGGGTCCCTTGTGTTTGTTCAGGAAAATGGCCATTGCCATTGAGCAATTATATTTATATATATGTATATACACACAGACCAAAGTCAAAAGACGTGAAAAGAGCAGCAGCACTCGTGTATGCGTGTGTTCATTTGGTAGTTAATTACTGTCTGTCTTTAACTCTTATTAGAAAAATGGTTTGTGGGAGATAAGGGTGTGTTTGGCATGGAATAATTAAAAACGCTTGAAGACAAGAAGTGCAAATATAGCAGTGATGACCAGGTGGTAGATTAGAGGCAGTGGGTCGCTGAGGACTGATATGTTATTCCGGAGAGCACCGGTTATTCCCCTGATGTGACATCCCACGGATAACAGAACTGTCAAGTCATTGTAACAAGCAAACAGTCCATTTGAGGTCTATTTGGTAAGGTAATTCAAACCAGTACCGATTCAGTAATTATATTTTTCCGTAAATTACATTTACAGAGCCTGTGCTCACATAAAATGTTCAAATGTGGAACACAAAAGGAATGTTTTGAAGAAGATTTATGCTGCTTTCATTCTTACAATAAAGTCAGATGGAGATACTGTGTGTTAAGATGCTAATGATACCGAACGACATTGGTTCTTGTTTTTCTCATAAACAAGGTTGAATATGTGGAGGCATATATTCAAAAATAAGGTTTGACAGAATTGGAAGAGGTGATGAAACTTAAAAGTAGGGTAGTTAATTAGTTGTTCAAAAGTTGAGGAACAGTGCACGTTCTCAAATAAACACAAATAATCAAATAAACTTAAATAAACCAAAAAGGGCCCAATTTGCGAAAGTCGAACGTGAAGTTTGTGAAGGGGTGGAATGGGGCACGATAATCTTTTTACCTTGATTATTGCTTTTTCATAATTGTTGGAGTCAAAAAGTGTGTTTTGATTACTTGCAGAACTTACAAATGATTTCATTAATTAAACAAAACTATTATATGGCTTTGAAAGATTTGAATTAGAGCATGCAAGTCAAATAACCGACACTAATTACTACACTTATATTCAAAATCACTATCATTTAATGTTTTACATAATCATTTTAATGTCATTTTCAAACAAAGTAAAGCAAACTATTTCTAGTCTCTCCATGAAGCTTTTAATCATCATCTGTTTTTGCACAGCCAGCCAAAAGTAAAACTGTTCTACCAGTAGGGCGCATCTGAAAAATGCTGTTTATTTAAGCCAGTTCATCATTTCATTGAAATCTGGAACTTCGCCTTTCATAAACAGCATGATCCAGAGTGTACTGCAAATCCAAACGCAGCCAGCGCTGCACGCCAATTAACCTGCATGTTTGCATTATGCAGTTAGTGTGAATTCCATCCATGTGTAGAGCTGTTTGTCAAGTTGTGTGTTCATTAACATGTGTGTGCTCATGTATGCACACGCCAACTGTCAACGACTGAGTGCAGCGGCATGTGGCAAAGAATGGCTGCTCTGCTGAAAGGCTGTGTGTGCCAGGACCCCCCGTCCCACACCGCCCCCTGGGGGTGTGAGAGAGAGAGAGGGGCCTGCTGTCCATCGCCTCAGAGCTCGCTCCGCTGTGACGGTACGATCAAGGCTGCGCCACACGAGGCCACCAATTTAGACTCACTGAATGTCTTCTTTCAGTCTTCCTTTAACTTATAGGCTTTAAATTTCTTTTATTGGCAGTTGTGTGCTTGCGTAGATGTGTGCCCGTGTGTTGGGCTCATCCAATTATTTTCAAATTCTATCTCGCCTAAGCGTCTGTTCGATGCCATCTGCGAGAGGGTGGAACTCATAAAGACAGAGAGAAAACGAGAGAGCCGAGATCAATCATTTGCTGATACCCTTCTTCGCAGCTACGTCCCACTGGCTGTCAGGGTGAAGTTTAAGCACAGCGGCTTAGCCCAAAAACTGCTGTTGAAAAACTGCATCATCTTGCTGCACACCTCCCACCGGCTGTTAAACACAGCGCTCTAATAAACAAGATATCTGACCTCTGTGGCAGCCGAGGGAGAGGGAGAGAGACAGAAGCCTCATGAATGATGCATGTGATTGGCTGAGAGCGTTAATTATTCGGCTGCAGCAACAGCGGTGACATCTGCATGGGGAGAGCCGAGCTGTGTCTGCTGGTGACCTTTGACCTCACTGCGTCAGCACTACCACTTGCCGGCTGAGCCCTCAGGACGGGACTTGAGAGGAGGGAGAAAGAAGGGAAAAACGAGTAGGTGTCGTCGGTTAAAGCTATTGCTGAGATTTAAGTGTGTCTGTGTGTATCCGCACGCATTATGCTAATAGATGGAAAGCAGACCTTTACTGTTGGCGATAAAGGTATTTTAAAAAACTCCAAAAACCAACAGATCGCTTGACCCAAGACTCGCTCTACTTCTTTGGCACTAAAGGCAATAAATGCTCAAAGCTCTGTGTCTGTTCTGAGATATGAGAGCGATGAATCTCTCGAGAGCTATGGGAAGATGGATTTGGAAGCATGTGAAAGAAAGAGGGTTGTTTTGACAACAGTCTTAAGAGTTTTGTTTGTCTAGCCAAGTTGGTAAAAGGTCTTGCACTAAGGCATAAGTGCAATAGTCAGAAGATAAAGATAAAACTTAACCAGTGGCTAAAATACCTTTACATAAACTTCACTTAGTGGTCATCTTATTTAATTATGCAAGTATGGCTCCTGTATGTACTTGAATAAAGAAAAGTGAGAAGTGCAGATTTTCCCATTCAGTTCTATGCAAATAGCCTGTCTCTTTCTCCTCATACCATCTCTGCTGGCTTCCTGCTCCTGCTGATACTATTGACAGTTTTAGACTAGCTTTATTTAATATTAAAGACAGTAGAAGAGGAGTGATGATAGTGAGATAGTGATAGTGAACCGCTCACTCGCTCACTCATCCCTAGGTAGGGTATGGCAGTTAAGTGGACTTTTTCAGAAAGGAGAGAACAAAAACAAGTGTGCGAATTCAGACTCTGATGTAAATAACAGTCAGAGGACAATTTCGCCTGTATTTTCACATGTATTGTAATATTTTATATTTAAAAGGAAAAGAAAAAAGAAACTTGTCATGTTTATTTTTTCTTAAATGTAAAAATAAGAGAGAACAAAAACAATTGTCAATAAAATAACGGTCAACCTGATAGAAGTGTATGAACGTATATTATATGAAAACATTATTTTGACGGGTTTCCAGTACCATTCCAGGTAAACTAAAATGTACCCTGTCTTAAACTTTTTTTCTGAGAAGAAAACTTTCAAGAGCCACCACCTCCAACGTTCCGCTCTGTCGCCACCTCGCATTGGATTGTGGAAAATAGTGCTTCAGCGAGTGTACGTTGGTAAAAAGTACTGAACGAATGTAGGGAATGAAGTCATTCACTCAGAATTCGCACAGCACTACAAAATGGCTGACACCTGATCACGGATCAATGCACAGGCTTCAGCCTAGGGGCCCCCGCCTCCCAGGGGGCCCGCAATAGGTCAAAAGAAAGAAAAAAACATAATATCCACAGGAAACGTCAGATGCAAGTCACTCTCGCCACAGTTGAACAACAATATTAGGGATGGGGCCTACAGCAACCTGCAGCCTAGGGGCCCCTGGCCATGTTATTCCGGCCCTGCACCTGATATAGTGCAGGGAGTGGTTTCGGAGACAGCTAATCTGACTGTTGACAGGTTGCCACCCACATCATTTTGTGTGCATTTTGGGATATTGTATAAAAAATTTATTTTATTCAGTAAAAGATTCATTTGTTGGCACTGATAGCCTAGTGGAAAATGAAATATAACGCAACTGCACTGCGGGCGTTCGAATCCAGATTTGAGGACTTTCCTGATCCCAACCCCATCTCTTACACACTTCTTCCCGTTTACTCTACACTATGATATTTTATTTTATATAAAATATCTATTATATTTTATTTATTTATATTTTCAGTATTAAAGTTATATGTAAATTACGAAGAGAACATGCAAGCTACAACTAATTTGTTCAAAAAATAAAAAATAAAAAGGGATCAATATCATTTCATGGCATCATAAATGTATTCTAAAATGAAAGAGGAAAAGCCTGTTATTAAAATAATTGGCCACTATTACCTTCAAGAAGTGTCTGACACATTGTCACTCCCAGACACAAGTCATCTACCACCGATTTCTAGCAAAAAAGTGTTTATCTACACAGCGCCACAGTGGCTTTTACTTTTTATTTTGCACCAGTGTATGAGACTTTAAATGGAAATGCTGCATTTTCTGTTCCTATATTGAGTTTTGAATGAACTGCATTCACATACACTAACATAGGTTCTCTAATGTTTCATCTAAATGTACTGAATCCATCCAAGCAGCACCTTGAGTGCACTCAGAGGGCAAAAAAGAAACATGGCTGTCCTGAGAAAACAAGGCCACGGATAAATTCGAGCAGGATTATGTGTTACGAAAAATATCCCAGATTGGCAATGAGACACAAACCCTCAATGTCTTCACGGGCAATCAAAGCCTATCAATTTCTACCCAAATAGCAGGTCCAAGACTGAAGAACAAATCCTAGTCTCAAATGAAATTTCGATTACATTAAGATTTAACACCATGACGCTACAGAGCAGGATTATCACATGCATCTTATCACAGAGGTCCATGTGTTTGTTCTAGCAGAGACTGGAGGGACGGAGATTGAGCAACGCCACGGATTAAACTCACTGAGACAAGGACAAGGTCTCACTGTCTGACAAACCGCCGGACATTCTTTGTGGAATAGTTCTAGCACACAAACGCCACATCGGGGTGGTCACAGGTGCATGAAGGATGTCTCTTCCTGACCGCGGTGGCCCTGCATTTTAAAAAGACAAGGGCAAAAGAGCTCTTTCTCTCTCTGTCTAGGAACTCTCTTCGCTCGATCCACTTCAAAGCTCAGTCTCTGGTGGTGAGACGCTGTTTAATCTCCCCCACATTACACTAGCAAACGTGTATTAGTCTGCAAGACAAGACAGGAGAAAATGACTTGTTCATACCTGACTGGCTCCATAATATAAAATCCAATTTAAGGGGGGGTTACAGAGATAAGAGTTTCCGTCGGCGACGGTCCCATCAGCTCAGCAAACACTAAATAATGAACAATGCTGAAGCTGTCCCACCATGATAAAACACTCCATTACGGCTTCTGCACAGAACTAATGGTAATTACACCACGTCCTCCACCGCGCTCTTATTGAATTTTTATCTGCTCTGGACGCGAGTCGCTCTGAAGCAGTCTTTACCCGAAAAAACAGAAATAACAATAGTTTTAAAATACCTTATTTACAGATTTTTGTGAAGGAAGTGGAGGAAATTCTGAAGGTATTGTGTGAAGTTTTACCGATGTGGCTGTGGTGACGTTAGAGATGCAGAGCTGAAGTTTCATTGAAGTCAGGAAACTAAATTTTCTTAAGTCACTGTAACAATTTATGTTACGTTTTTGAACTAATGAACTATATTCAATCAGTTCGGAAGAACTGGAAAAATACAACTTGGCACACAATGAGGACTAAACGTTATGAGTTACTGGAATTTAAATCTAGAAATAGATTTGATCTGGAAATACATAGTAAATTAAAGGATCAGATAACAAAAACTAAAAAATGGTAAAAAAAAACCAAAAACCATACCACATACCAGATACTTAAAGTCAAGTAAATCTTTCAGTTCAAATTGTCACTTATCAAATTGATTCATGATAATTTTGACTCACAAACACATAACCACACACACTCACTGGAGCTCTGGGGCAGGTTGCTGAAGAAGGCCCTGAGACGGGTGGCGAGCCACTCCATGCTCTCCTGCAGGTTAGCGAGAGCCTTTAGATCACTGACGTCCCTGAGAATCTCATTTTGAGGAATCAGCTTATCACCCAGATTCCCCGTCAACACCTCAGACTCCTTGGCAAACGCCGCCCTGAGAGACAGAAGAGAGAAATAATGACCATTCGTCTTTTAACGTGTGCTTTCCCTTACTTACCTTCTCACGAGCTTCACAGACACATTCAGATGAATGATGCTCAAGCAAATCTATAAAGTCAGTATTTTCTTTGACCTCCTCCTCTACAGGTCCGTGATGAATGTGGGAGGAAAAAAATCCAAGCGGCTCATTTCTGAGCACTGTGAAATTCCTTAAGATAAAATGCAGCGTCTATTGAAGGGAAGACTTTTTAACAAGCTTTTATCATTCTGTATAGGATTGCCATACATGTGGCATAATCCCTCTTTAGCTGATGAAACTGTCAGGGTCATTTATATGATAAAAGCTTCCCGCTCGCCTTCTGCGCTTAGCTTCAACAGGTCGGCTAGATTGGATTTTTCTGTCCCACATAACCAGTTCATTTATTTATTGTACAATTGCAGGCCACGGCACATCCAAACCGACGGGAGAACACTTTGAGGGCAATTTTGATAAAAACGATGGCCCCCCTCGCTCTCATCCAATCACAGTTTTCCTCATACTTGTGTCTTCTTTAATTCAAGTGTGCACTTGAGAGGAAAAGGCGGAAAGGGAGGGAGATAGAGCGAGCAAGTGAATTGAAAACAGAATTGCGTGTGTGTTTGGGATGCTGGAATGTTTTGGCAGATAGTGTGATTGCCTGCAGTTGAATTTGTTCTTGTTCAAAGATGTCTGCGGAGGCTATGAGGGCCAGATTTCATCCTCTGTAAAACAGCACACAAGCAGAATACCAAAAAGCTTCATGTGTGTCTTACAGCTAAAAAAACCTTTATTTTCGACGGACACAGAAAGCCCAAATGCAATTTCTGAAGCTGAGTACATAAGTGTGTTTATTGATCTCTTTTACCGGACGTAGAGGCCTGTTGATCTGTGTTACACAGCAAATGTCCCACGGCGTCTCTGACTGCACATTATGTAAGCGTGTTTGTATATGCTGTGTGCTCTGTGATGAATCTGTGTGGTGAGCTCACATCGGGGATAGTGTGTATTTGTGGTATGTATGTGTGTGTTAGCATGTGCTCTCACCGTGTGAAGTCCTCTTCCTCTTCTCTCTTCTGTCGGAGCTGTCTGGGTTGGGTCATGCTGGCCCAGTTGGGCAGAGACTGCAGCAGACGGCTGATGTCTTCATCTTTAGCCCAGGATGCACTGATGGTCAGCTTCTCCTCGGACTGTACAATACCCCTACAACACACACACACACACACAAAAAGTCTTAAAAACACTTCAGGATTAAACATATAAAACTGTGAGCAACATATTTATATAAAATTAAACAGAAATAAATGCATATTTAATGTGAAAAATTGTATACAAATATAAATGACTAAAATTATTATATTAGCTATATAGTTCAATGTGACTGAAAACATCTGCTAAATATTGGACTGACATGTTCTATCATCCTCCTCATATCATAATTAATGTACACTACAAAAGCCAAAAACACTATGAAATTAATACTCACACATTTAAATGTTCATTATCTAGTGTTTTGTTAAGTACTGTATAATGATGTTGTTAATGACTTGTAAATGGAAGTTACCATAAAGTGTGATGAAACTCTGAGTAAGTAGCTAAAATAAGAACAAAGTCAATGATTGGCTCAGGAATTGGACAGGCTCCATTTCACTTCATGTCTCAAAAAGTGGCAAAATATGAAAATGAACCGTAAATTCAGATTAATGTCTTCAGTATTGCATAAGCGGGCCATTAAAAGGGGGCACTGGATGACAGCTGAACGCGGTTCTGCAGAAGAGCTCGGAAGATACAGAGAGGCAGACGAGGCCGCGGATGAATGAACTGTTATTGTCTGCAACGTGTAGATTGAACAGATCATGTAGAACGTAATGCAGTGCATTTCACTCATCTTATGGATGAGAAAGAGGGAGAGAACAAAAGACAGACAGAGGAGGAGACAAACAGAGAGACAGATTGGTAGCATGTGATTATTGTGCGAGGAAACGGCTGCCTCTGCACTTTCTACCCATGATTGAGCTCAGTTCAGACCCCTGCTGACTTACACATATGTGAGCAGACACACACACTTCACTTAAACACATGAGCAGACCAATCACACAATGTTTCTAATACCAAGGTTTTCAAAACATACAGTAGTAGGCAGATTTTCCTTCCCTTTAAAAGATATCTCTAACTATATTAATGAGGATTAATGAATGATCTGAGGCATTGTGTAATTTATTGATGTAAGATTATGCTCTTTATAAAATTTATTAGCATTAGAGAGAAATGCTCCATTAGTCAGATTCACTTAAACTAATATTTTTGCACTATTCATTTGAAGAACGGGCTCATACGAGTCATTCGTGATTTTGATTCACCAAAAACCACTTCATAAGAGTCAATTGTTTAAAGTCTGACTGCACTGACTTGCACTGGTTATGATTTCATGTTTTTAATTCACTAAAAAGAACTGACAAATAAGAGTCTTTCATTTAGGAATATGACTAAATAATACGATTTATAACATTTAATTAATAAATGTCATTTATTAATAATGTCAATTAAGTCATTTGTTCATGAATTGCACTAGGTCATGCCTTAATTCTTTTAATTCACTAAAGAGATGTTCTTTTTTGCATGTTCCCATTTTGACAATAAGATTTAACCACACAGGTAAAAAAAAAAAAAAAAGAGAGATATTACATTGTACTTAAATTTTTAAAATACCTATATGTAGTTACATCTGTAATTCATTTATAATTAAACTGTTGACCCCTTTCTTACAAATTAACCCACCCTTAAACTTACCCATCACAGACATGTCTCTAACCTTCCCCATATCCAACCTCAATAGCAATACAATATGACCACAATAAGTACATTGTACTTATTTTTTGATGTAAGTACATAGTAATTAAGGCCACCTAATTTAAAGGGTGACCAAAAATGACTGTGTGTTACAGTATTATTACCTGTATGCAGAATTGCAGATCTCTTTGTACTCCTTAAGCTTGTCACAGACCATCTCCAGGAACTGGTTGGAGTACGCACTGAGGTCCTGCATCAGACTCATTAGATCCTGAATGGACTTCTCCACAACCACAGTGCTCTACAAACACAAACAAACACACACTCAATATGATGCGCTCCAAAGTCAGGGCATCACCTCTATTCGTTTCTATGGATCAGATGATTGCTTTAGAGACTGTAAATGTCGCTGTTGTTAAGGTGCGGGGGAGGTTCTGGTCCGAGGTCAGGGTTGATTTTAAGAATGGCCAGTCCAGACGGCATCTATAGACTACAAAATGCTGCAGTCATCCTCTCAATTGCTTGCTTTAGAGCAAACATGTCAAATTGCTTGAAAGACAAACACGATCAAACCCCCCATTCACCTGTCAGATCCAGACAACCCTTCTGCCGTAAATGAAGCATGGCGATACAGAAACATATGACCATGGATATTATTTTATATCTGTTGCAATGACAAACCTCCACTTGTCCACATCCTTCAAGCACTTCCTCTTCCTCAGCCCTCTCTACCATTTCCCAATTTCACCTTGCCATCAAAGCTAATGACTCTAATAGTAGAATATCTCTCTCCTAGAACAAGGCACAAAATGGATTACGTTTTAAACACTATGAAGGTCCAAAACAAAAGAGCCATGAATGTTTGCATGGCTCCCAACATTTGGCTGTGCTTCTAATGCCAGCAGTGATTGACTGAAAGTGACAGGGAACAGCAGCAAGGCGTTGGCAACAGTGCTGCCTAGCCTAGTGCACAGAATCATAATTTCCTTGTGGCATTGGCACAAACTGTCTGTTTAATTGGACTCAGCACTGACTCAATCCAACCACATTGTGAGCCATCCTGCCCAGCAGGGGGCAGCGGCGAGTGCCCCGAGTAGTTTGTTCTTATTAGCGCATTGCTGCACATTTGATGTACAATCTGCTAATACACATATCAATGCCTGCTGTTTGTGCCCCCTGCCTGAGCCCTTGGGGCGGAGAGCGAGGTAATGATCCGTGGCACTGCCCTGGACCGTTGAGCTCTCTCGCAGTCAACTGCACCAGACAACCAAGGGGGTGCGGGAGAAACGACTCAGCGGGGGAACACTAGCCTTCAAAGCTGTGCCCCTGGTCACACTGGAACAAGTCCATCAACGCCATAGAGTGTCCGATTATGTGTGTGAACGAGTGTCTGGAGAAGATTGGCATGGTTACTGGGAAATGAGCATTCATATAAAAAAATTTTACAACATTTTCATGTTAATTGAGTGTGTATATATATATATATATATATATATACACACAACATTGAAATATAGATGTGTGTTTACTTCTCATATAATTTAACTTTTTAGAAAACTACACATATTTATTAACATATTTGTAATAAGTTTGATGGTTTTTGATATAAAAATATTTTGGACAGATGGATGGACAAACTAATAAGCAGGCATTTTACATTTTTGGAATATTCAGGACGGACGGACGGACGGATGGACAGACAGAGATAGAGAGAGAGAGAGAGAGAGAGAGAGAGAGAGAGAGACAGAGAGACAGACAGACAGAGACAGAAACAGAGACAGAGAGACAGACAAACAGAGAGACAGACAGACAGACACAGAGAGACAGACAGACAGAGAGACAGAGAGACAGACAGACATACAGAGAGACAGACAGACAGAGACAGACAGAGAGACAGACAAACAGAGAGACAGACAGAGAGACATACAGAGAGACATACCGAGAGACATACAGAGAGACAGACAGAGAGACAGACAGACAGAGAGACATACAGAGAGACAGACAGAGAGACAGACAGACAGAGAGACAGA
>JAUYWG010000034.1:8429611-8448729 GCA_034779775.1 Enteromius afrohamiltoni | reverse complement strand
CTAAAATATATGAAAGTCTAATGTTTATCAGTACATTACAGAAAATAAGGAACTTTATCACAATATGCTAATTTTTTTTTAATGGACCTGTATATACTATAATACAATATAATATAATGATATAGTATTTTAATATTGCAATACTTGTAATAATATATATTTATATATTAAATATAATAAAAATAATAAAAAAATATAAAAATAATATTATAAATTATTATTATAAATAATAATATAATAATTTCATATAATATATCATATATCATATAACTATATAATAATCTAAAAATCACTAAATAACTTTTTAAAAATGCCTTTATTTAGCATAATACATAATATAATATAAAATAATATAAAACAATAATTATATCATATAATAAAATCAAAAGCAGCACTAAATAATTTTAAAATTACTCTTTAAGGAGCATGTAAACTACAACAAGCAAAAACTGGAAAGGTTAAAAGTGAGAGAGTAATCGTTCCCTTAGCTGATGAACTAAGCACATGCAGTGGTCTCTATGGCAATAAAAGCTTGCACTTCCTGTGCCGCCAGGAAGCAGGCCTTGGAGAAATGGACAGCTGGCAGCTGGTTGCCACAGTGGTGCCACGCTGTGTGTTATATAAGCTGCACTTAACTGCTGATTCCAGGTCAGCCAGGATCAAACACAATTTCAGCTCCAATTATGATGTAGGGTGATAGGGGGGTAGGTGGCCTTTATCGGCACTCTCGGGAGAGTGAAGGAGAAGAGACGGAAAAAGAAAAAAATAACCTTCCCCCTCTGTGTAATTCAGAAGAGAAAACAATCAGACCGGGCTTTTGTACACTTGACCGGTAGGCAAATGCTGTTTGAACAGTTAGTCTAATAAATGGATCGACTAATGAAAGGGAAGGAGAGCGGGAAGAAGAGAGGGAGAAAAAGAAGGCTGTACTATTTTTCCATATGTATGTGTGCACCTATACTGTACAAAGAAAACAAAAGCAAGATACCTGTAGAAGAGGTCTTTGAACGCCCAGGTTTTTCATGGTGTCAGCGCTGGCCAGGATTTTGAGCGGGTCAGACACTTTGGTCACAGCCTCAATCTCTTTATTAGTCTCGGTGCGGACCTGGCTGAGGAACAGGTCGTTGATGTAGTAGGTGAGGAAGGTGCGTAGCTGACACTGCTTGGCCTGAGCTGGACCCATACGGGACTCGATCTCCTGAATGAACCTGAACACACAGAGAAAAAAAAAAGCATTTCTATTAAATTAAAGAAAAAAGACATGTCAATACAAAGTTTGCATATGTCAGAGCTGAGGCTTTGTGAATAGCATATTGCTCAGTGGTGCCGATATAGAAAATTTGGGTTTGAATCCAACCTGCATTGCATTCCCGTAACTTTTTGGGAAAAATCTCCCAAATCTCACCACTATTGGATTTAATTGCAAAACCGGGTCAATCTTTATTTTAAGGTAGAATTACAGCTATTAACAAATCATTAACAATGGTTTTGTTTCAATAAACTCCTAATTTGGTGCTTATTAGTAATTATTAAGTTTAGGTATTAAAAGGATTAGGCATGTAGATGCTTTATAAGTCCTATATAGGCTTTCTATTAAGAAACTATAGTTTTCTGTTTTTTTAAACCCAGATTTTTAAAGCGGACTTGAAAAACACACACAAAAGCACCATTTCTGGTTTTTAAGTACTGCACATACACCATGTGTGTCAGTCGGGGAACAAGACAGGTGTTGAGCAGGGACGGGCCGTTGCGTACGAGCAGACAGAGGCTCATAGATCAGCAGGAACGCTGATTTATCACTACAAGACTACAGCTGCACAACCCCCCGACTCTAAACACCTCCCTCAGCACTGCACAGCCAATTAGTCAACCCAGCAGAGGGGAGCCCATCCACACATGTGCACGTGAGTGTGTGTGAGACACATTAACAGTGAAAGCATGGCTCTGCCCTCAGTAAGCAACAACTGTACCACGGCATTTAGTGAAACACTCTTTCTCACTATGTTTATTTTAAGAAATACTGATCTATATTGGTTTTAGATCATTTATAATTAATATCACCTAGGTAAAAATCATTTACAAAATAACTGTGTTAAGTACGCACAAAATTGTATCGGTAATCAGCCAATTTTTAATTTGATGTATTAGTCAATATTGGACATTTAATTCTTCATGGACATTTCTCCAGTGTCCATTCTTTCAAATTTTGATTTCCTTTTCTGTCATAATACTTAAGTTTATCTTGATTTTTATTGTTGCATGGGCTCACTGGCACATTGTGAATCATTTCATTGTATGGCTGATTTGGTAATTAGGTAAACACTAATTCATATGAGTTAAATATAAATAATATTGGGAAAAAAACATTCATATTAAGTATGCATAATATATGAATTAAATATTGGTTATCGGTTGATGTTAATCCTTTTTATTTTATCCATGTCAGCCAATATTGCACATTAAATTCTTCATGATAATTTCTCTGACTTTTAAATCTAGACTATCTTTGCCATCATCTGACACTCACTTAAATGTAACATTTACAAAAACTAATCATTTTATATAATTAAATCTAATCTGAAGAAAAAACATAATTGGCCTGTACTTTAAAAAATGCACCAAAGACCATTTAGTCGAGTTTTAATGCTATGAATAACTTCCTTTAATTTCAAGAAGGAAAAGTGAGAACAAATTGTATAGTGTAATTGAAGTGTCCCGTCTAAAATTCGTTCTGTGTATCACGTAATCCTGCAGCCGGGACTGTATATAATACATTGCAGGGTTTCTCAGGACCCTCTTGAATAATTTGGCATGGTTTCGAAATACAGACAAAGATAATAGCTCAATCTCCACTTCATTATGTCACCAATATAAATGTCCTCTACAAGAATTATTCACACCAGATGGTGTCTCTTACTTTCGCTCTCACTCATCTAACAGACACACAGCAACACACGCACACATTGACACACATATACGCGTATCACAGGCACAGCCTTCATGTGATCACCTCGCTGTGTTAATATTTCATTCCATAAGTCTGTCTGATCAGTGGTCTTATGAGTTAAATGGAAGGTGACAGCTGCCATGAAGGCTCGTTGGCTCTCTCAGCTAATCAAGTTTTGCGTCGTCCAAATTCAGAGGAGAAGAATGCATCGGGGACATTGTGAGCGTGACCGTGTTGACCGCCGTAACAGAAGCGTGTTCTAAAGAAAGACCCACAGAACAGCCTGGGAAAAAAACAAAAAATGTGGCAATATCATCAATTTTTTCGTTTTTGTCACATTTGCAATCTTAGTCATTCAGTGCTAATCAAAGGAACAGCAGACAAACTTAAAATTGTTCATCCTACTGGGCGAGAAGTAGCAAAACACTCTCTTTCTGTGTTTGATCTGTGGCACGCTGCATTAGGCAGGTGGAGAAGTTGGACGCTCCTCTCTGCAATCGCATAAGATGTGTGAACAGCATGCGAGTGTGTAACCAGGCTTGAATGTGCTGAGAGAAGTCTGAAAACTGAGTCAAGAGGAAAAGGATGGAAAAAGAGAACGAGGATAGTTCAAAACTCGATTCTGCTCTTCAGTCATTCAGAACAGTCGCACTTTTTATTATTTGACAACAGCATTTGGATTAAAAGTACACATAATGAATACTTTTTCACTACTTATGATGATGATGGTAGGCCATCTGTAGATCAGAGAAATCATTCATTTGTGGATGAAGAAATTCTGGACGTGTTAAAACGTATTAAAATCTGGGCCAGATGTATTATACCTAAAAGTATGTGTATGACATGAAAATTACAAACACCTTATAATCTGTACAATTTCTGTAGAATGGACAGTTGTATACTATAAGAGTAGTTCGATAGATTTAAATTTATAACCAGATTAATCACACCCATTTTCTCTGATTAATCGTACACTTATCCTGAAATTAAGCTTGTACCATTTATCTAATGTTAATTTTGTCATTTGCTATATCCAGCAAAATAAATTAATATGTTGAAGGGTGATTCTTAAAAAAAAAAAAAAAAAAAAACTTATTTCAAGATAAATAAAGATAAAATAGAACACTTGGAGACTCCAAAGGGACAGCAAAGTAAGAAGTCAACTTACATTTATGCGCACGAAAAGTACACAGATCTATTCAGAATTAATAAACAGCATTCTTAACGTGTGTGTAAATAACATAAAGCGTTTTAAATAGGGACAAAATGTCTGAAAGCTCCAGAGCGCAACACACACAGCTGGACCTTCATCTCCACAGAGATACCACGAAGACACCTTGGCAACTGCACAGCGTGGGCCATCCATGTCTGTGAAATCTTAATTAACAAGTCACAAATCAGTTTGTTGAGAGAGAAAGGAAGAAGGAGCATTGCTTTTGTGTTTGCAAGTAAGCAATGGGAGAAAAAAAAACCCTGATGTGGGATCAGAGCAGTAACAGTGAGCCCCCCTCAGAGCAGGATGAGATGTCTGTAAGCATAACTCACAGCTAATAAGGGGATTATAGCATGTAATCAGAGCTGGGCTCCTACATTCTTTACTGAAATACAATTACTGCTGTGTGATCAGAACATAACTGTTCATTGACGGATGATCTTAATCCATCCAGAGGATAACAGAAACGATACATTATCAACATTCGATGAGGGTCCAGAGGACTAGGAAAAATGAGTATAACTCTACTGTGAATGAACAAAAGGTTTTAGCCTGTGTGTGGTCACAAGATACATTATTTCCATTTCTCACACTCACAATTAGAATAAAGTTTAGTGTTTATCATAGATTCTTGGGATCATTTTATAACCATGCACAATATCCTACAATAGCAACTGCATCCCACTGCGATAAAATTAATGAATTTTCAGAAGACTCTAATAGTCTGTTGCCAGCTATGTTCTAGATAAAGATAAATACTTCTAGTTAGTAACATACTTCTCAGTAATAGCTGGATCGGTCAGGATCTTCGATTCAACAACAAGCTTTATGAGAAATGTAATTTCTGGACAAGTTCTACACTGCAGTGCAGAATGCAGTGGCTGATGTCAAAAGCAACTCATAGTATGTGACTCTTCTAAATCAAAGCCCTCATCCTGTAGGCTCTCTCACAGATCGAGAAACATTGCACACACACTGAGTCCCAGTTTATTAGCACTGACTGCCTCTGATTGCGCTCAACAGCATCTAATTAACTGTCATTAGAAAGCAGATGTCTGTGCCCAAGGCCTTCACTGGATTATTGTGTGCAGAGAGCCCTGCCTGTGAATACACACACACAGAAAATGGTACGTCAGCCACTTCCTGTACTTCTCCCCTCCAAACCAATTACAAGCTCAGTAATTAAACCATCCTTGTATTATAAATATGTATTTGTGTATTATTGAAGATTATTGAACAAAAGGGTGAGGGAGGACATGAAGGATAGCGTAGCTGAGTCATTTTTAATAAGAGTAAAGTGCCCTGAGGTTTGCTGTCTGTCGTTGGCTCAGCAGCTGGGCAGGTTGGCTTGTATAACGGACATGCTGCAGTCTGGTGTAATATTCACTTCTGAAGACTGACAGAGAGCTTTACATGATCTGAGAGAGAACACCGAGGACATAAACAGAGTGCTCACGTACAAGCCGCCAGATTTGCCAGGTGTCACGGTTTCACAAACTTCTCTACTACATTTTATATCTAGACATAAACGTCAAAAACAAATTTGTTATTCCTTCAGGGAACAGTTCTTTTTAAATCAGATTTAAATCTTTCCCTTTAGGAGGTAAAAATATGAATTTAGTTTACATAATATAAAAGCTTTTTTTTTTTTTTTACGTATATGTATACCGAAAAACTTCTCTTATGCTTACAAAGGCTATCTTTATTTTAAGAAACACGATAAAAAAGTTATACTGTGATATTTAAATTTACAATTTTAAATTTTTTTAAACATATTTTATTCCTGTGATGGTAAAGCTAAATTTTCTGCGTCATTACTTCAGTCTCATTCTTATGCTGATTTGGTGCTCAAAAGCATTTCTTATTATCAGTACTGAAAACAATTGTGTTGTCTAACATTTTAGTGAATAGCATGATTAAAAAAAAATTACAGTATTTATTTAAAGAAAGAAATGTAGTAACTGCCTTTACTGTGACTTTTGAGCAATTTAATGAATCTGTGCTGAAGTATTCAAAAAAAACCTTAATTTACTTATTTAAAAAAGAAAGAAAATTTACCGGCCCAAACTTTTGGATGGTAGTGCATGTTCTGCTACAACGGCAGCAATTTGAGCTTGAAGTAACACTTACTGTAAATGCAAAGCAGCCCAAAATGAATTCAGAAAATCGTTATTGCGTTTAAAGCCAGTCGGAGTGCAACAGAACAGAACAAAACGCAGGGGTCTTGAAATGCATTTGGTTGTAAAATAGTACTTGAAAAACAGTCCATCTAGTATAAAAATAAATATATAAATAAACCGAATAAATTATAAACAATGACAGATTCAATCACAGAAATCTATTGCTGAGGACTGGATGCCATTACTAGGTCTATATTCAATTATATGGACATAAAACAAACAATATATTGACATAAAACACTTTTAATCAATATTCATCTGTTAAATGTCTTTACAGGTTTATGACACTAAATATTTTTAGGACAAATGTACGATTAATTTGCTGGCATAACATCCAGCCCCTCCAGCATATTTTTTTGGGATGTGTTTTCATGTCACAAGTATAAGTAAAATTAAATTTGTAAGCCAGACACAAGATCAATCAAGACAATCTTACTATATTTTATGATCCTTTTTTTTTTTTTAAACCATGTCATAATACAACAAGTAGAGGATATTTGCCACAACGACAATGAGGAGTCACCTTTCAACGATCGTAAAAAATACTGCGGTGTGGATGATGTTATGGAATTTATAGACCATAATTAATATTGCTTCAAAAGCAGGTTTTTAATAGCTGATGCTTCATCTCAATTACAAAGCCAATAATGTATTAGTCAAAAGAAGAGAGAGAGTTTAATTCTGTAGGTCTCACATGGTTACATCTATGTAAAGACTAATTATACATGAGCATGAAGAGCAAGGCACTGAAATACTCAAATGGACCACTAGATGGCAGTATGTCAGTTCTCTGCATGCATATCTGTGCAGGCAGTTCTTCAGCCACCTTAATGAAGGGAAACTGTCTTTAGAAAGCATTAAGTTTGCATTTATTGGGTTACTATCGAAACCAACTTCGCTGTGCGATGTATTTAGCTTTCGCTGCGTTTCTACAAAAACAGCGGTGACATAAATGAATATGGCCAACCCACACATACACCCACTAGCTCTGAGACCTCCTGCTGTCTGCTGCAGATCTTACACACACACACATGCGTCTCACCAACGGTAGAAAGATGGGTGTAGGACAGAAAAGCTGTATTGGAAAGGAAAGGACCGGCACGCTAATTAAAACGCAGAGGCGGAAATCAGAGAGCCAACGCAATACATTGCCAGAGTCACAAATAAGTTCACTTTTCTCCTTTCTATTTTTCTCAATTTCCTCTCCTTTTTGTTTTTACAGCATCATTATTTACAAAAACAAAAGTCGCAAAACAAAGTGAGCAGTTTGTAATGAGCTGCATTTCTGGTGGAAATTAAGAAATGTTTTTCAGGGCCGACAAATTCAGCTATTTAATGTATAAAAATGCAAGTGTGCGAGCGAGAGGGAAAAGCGGTGTTTTAGGCCAATTAAACTAGGTGAAATCTATCACACGAAGAAGACTAGGGGCTTGGATTCCTGCAGTCAACAGGAAATGAGATCGGCTCGTTTGGCTGACATGTCCCCGTGGTGACAAATTACCCTTCCTGATTCACTTTCACATTCTTTGCTTTGCCTTTTCGCCCCGGTTCTCAATATCCTTCCCTCCCACCGTCTAGTTTCTCATCCTCTGCGCTCTTTTTCTGCATATACAGTTGGAGGAAAAAAGTATGTGATGCTTTGACCTCAAGAAAGCAGTTGGACCAGAAATCCCAAGAACATCGCTTAACTAAAACTATTTTGGAAATGAAATTGGTGCAAAAATTTCTCCTGATCTGCAATTAAAGGAAGCGTTTAGTTGAGGTTATCGGAAGGTTATCAGGTTAAAAATTATTCTGCCATCATTTACTCAGCTTTCTTACTTGTGCATAAAAATGTGATAAAATGAAAGTCAATGGAGACCAACAATAGGCTGAACAATACATCTTTTGTGTTCTGCTGAAGAGAAAGTTTTAGATGACACAAGGTTGGAGAATTAATGAACCTTTCAAAATGAGGTTCACATACTTTTGTCACATTCCACATCAGTACACAAATACTAAAATCTATCATTGTTTGTAAACTATTAGCTTAAGTAGACTTTGTTTTCCTACCGTTGACTATTACAGAAAAAGTATGTAAACCCCACACTACATTATTCCACCTCTAAATGCTTAATGTGGCCTTTACACACATCACTGCCTCCCAAAGCAGCTCACCGCACATCTGGACTGGATAATAACCTGCCAGTCTTTTTTCCTCTGAAAGCATTTGTTTTCAAAGCAGCGGAGGGCTGTTATTACCCTGTGTGGTGTGAGCAAGGGAGGAAACTCTGCAAATTGAGCCATTAGAGGAGAAGCTGGGAGTGGCCTGCGTTTAATGGGGGCCTGCGTTTAATGGGAGCCTGCATGGGCGAACGGCATCACGTACAAGCCGATAACAGCGTGTGTGTGCGCGTATGAGCCAGAAAAAGGGAGGGAAGGCAAGTGATTGTGCGGTTAAAAGGGCGAGGAGTGTTGATTGACACACTACCGGCTTAACAATTCAACCCCCCTTGGGATCTGGTCTAATCAAGCTCCCTTTCAGGCCACAAAATGGCGAATCGCAAGGGCCCATTTCAACTTCCTTCTTAATAGAAGCTCCGACTGCTCACTAAATAGTGCAAGAGGGGGTTCTGGATTTTTTAAAGCCAATAGCGCGGGTAGGTCATCATCCTATCCCATTGGCGAACGAGACTCCAAGTACTTTAGAGCTCCTTCAATTAGAGCTCAGCGTCTCCTACTGAAAGAACCCAGTAAGTGCTCTGACGCTCCAGCTCCTCGGGGCTCTGCTGAGGAGAAGGACTTAATTAAATCACAGAGGCTTTGCCAAAGAGTGCGGCCCAGGGCCAGCTTTATGATTTATGTGCCGGCCGTGGAAAACAGTGAAGGCTGGGCCTCTGAGGTGACAGTAGAGACAGTACAAACATGTGAACTCAAGAAACGCTCTCCCTGGAGCGTCAGCTGAACTTTAGAAAGTCTGTGCTCAGTAACACCTCGTTTGGTGTTGGTGTACAAACATTGGATTTTGGCAGGAGGATGTTAACACAGTCTAAATAATGCCCTTTACTGACATCCGTTCTTCCCCATTATCGCACATTACAGGCAACAATAAATGTGTTTATATGGGCATTTATAATCACGCTGAAGTACAATGGATGTTAGCTACAGTTAAAATGACACAATATGTCTAAAAATAATTAAAATGATTTTTACATGGTTAAATTATTCATTTCGAGGCTCCCAACTAAAAAATGTAGTCATGGGTTTCTAATATTTAAAGTGCCCCTATTATAAGTTATGAAAGGTTCATATTTTGGTTTTGGGAGTCCTGAACAACAGGTTGGCATGTGTGTAAGGTCAAAAAACACTTTCATTTTCTTAATTTTTTACCTTATTTGTTCAATGACTCCCAAACGTTTCATTTTTCCCACATCCCTCGGCGATTGGTCGATTTCATTTGAAGGAGTGTTTGTGAGCTTTTAACACTACAAAAGTGGAACCTAGTGCCAAACAACAACAAAAAAACCCCTTCATTTTGTCAACATGAAACTACTTGGGAATCATTCTATAAACAATTCATTTCAATGATTCAGAGTCAACTCTTTCTTTTGAGAGACAATAACTTTATACACTTTGTGCAAACTCTGTTGTGAATATTTTTTACAAGCAGGTTCCAAGTTTAAGGTTCCTAGATCCAGGTAAATTTTGAATCAGACTAAAACTATGAATATAGTTTATAGAATATAGTTGAATATAACTAAAAATGATTCATTCAGGGAGTCAGCAGTGAACACATAAATTAATCTAAATTCTGAATCTAATGAATCTAAATGAAGCAATTTTTCAGACAAATTCAGAGACACTCTGAAGCCTCAGCTTTAAAATCTTGATTAAAAAAATAAATGAAACTTTTTTGTTCAACTCTTATCCAATTTATCCAGCCTTTGTGTACACAGTGAATGATTCAATATGTCTCACTTCTTTAAGTGTAGTCCGCGCAAGCCCCTTGAGCCTCGGACACTAAATGCAACTGTCCCTTCCTTTCAGAGACAAAGAGAGAGAGTGCAACTACACTTAACACCCTCCAAGACCCTACACTGCATTGCAGCAGACACCAAGACTAAAAATAAGTGCTTTCTCACTTCAGACCAGAGGACGTATATTGCAGAGCAGAGCCAGATAAGGGGCTTTAAAGCATGTAAGCGTAGCTGTTATCTGCCAGCGACCCCTGCAATAGATCATTATAGTGGTCAGATCATACAATGGACTCTTAAAGCTGTGCAACACTGCACTGCATTATAGCACCACATCGCAACTGTGTGAACCAAGTGCAGGGCTCATGCTAATAAAAATATGGGCTTTTTTTATTCCCTCCATCACCCACAGGTGCACTTAAAAGAGAAACCAATCTACAAGTCACTACTGGTCTTATAGTGCTCAGGAAGCCATTTGCAAATTCGGAATAAAACACTAAATCATATTTACCACCCTCATATTCGTTTCGCACTCCACAACACAGTTTTTAACCAATTCTCTCTCTCACTCTAAGCCAGTGTGTTATTCTCCCAGCAGGAATTTGCTGCCATATATCTGCACGAGTGGTATACTAAAATGGTTTGAGGTATACTGGCGGTTGATTGGATGTGAAAAGAAAACAATGAAAAAAAAAGGCCGAGAGGGAGGGAATCGCAGTGCTCTGAAACAAATACCGTGTTGTTTTGGTCACCAGGGGGGCAGAGGACAGCTACAAAATTTGGTTAAATTCAGAAGGTGCTGCTCAAATAGCAACCTATTAAAATGGCATGCTTTGGTGTCTTCCTCGCTTTTTCCATCGGAAAGAGGCGAGTCAATCATCAAATGCGCCATTGCCCAAGGCAAAATAATATGGTTCGTATTTCGCTCGGCGAGATTCAATCTCAGAGATCACCTCTGCTCCAAGCTGTCATATATATGATTCACATTAGCGTGCAAATGGCCGGCCTGTCTGGCTTTCGCAGGTATGCGGGAACGCAGACGTTCGCAGACACGCGGGCGGCTGTAGAGCATGTGGATGAGGCCGAGTGACCCTCTCGCTGGAATGCAAAGCCGTCTATCTTGAAGGGCCTGGAGAGCACCTGCAGAGTGATTGTGGAATGAGGGAATAACCTTGAGCGAGATTTGAACTAGTTGGGTAGTTTTACCGCTCTCCTCCATTCTAATCCAGAACAATGAGAAACACAAGCTACCGGGAATTGTGGCTACTGGGAATAGGAGGAAAGCGGAATGTGTGCGTGGATGGAAGGAAGCAGTAATGGTGCGCTGCTAATAAATATAATAATATAAGACAGTGATTCTGCTCTGACTAGTGATGGAAATGATGAAGTGTTCGGTGGAGAATGCTACATAAATATTATGACAAGCGGCAGGTGGTAAACAAGCTAAGCACAAACATAACCATCAGAGCTGGTTTGTTTTGTGCTGTTAATGATCATAAATGAGAAAATTAAAGAACTGTAGTTGAGTAGATGAGGTCTGGTAAATAATCTTTGGCTGGGGTATGATCAGCCAACATCACACAAAGGATATTAGAAGATAAAGACGATGCTGAATTAATTCTTATTGGTTTCCCATATTATATATATATATATATATATATATATATATACACACAGTGAGGTCAGTAAGTATTTGATCACCTTGTGATTTTGCAAGTTCTCTTACTTAGAAATCATGGAGGGGTCTACAATATTCAGCATACAGTAGGTGCATTTCCACTGTGAGATGCATGACTACGTATATACAATATATAAGATATAATATATACAATATATTAACATAACATATTTCCATTAAATATATACATGCATGTGTTTGTATTTACAGGATATATACTTAATACTTATACTTGGAAATATCAATTTACTTCTCCAAACATTATTTTTGTCATTAATGCAGTGAGATTATTGTCTGACAACAGCCAGAGCTCCACACAGAGATCTGATCTGATCATCATCCAGTCTGTCTGGAGTCACATGAAGTGACAGAAAGAGACTAAATCCAGAAGAACTGTGGCCACGTCTCCAAGATGCTTAAAAAAAAAAACCTACCTGAAAAACTCTGGGCAAGAGTCCCTCTGAACAGAAGCTGTTTTACCAAAAGCTGTAATAACAAATATTTATTTGATTTAGTTAATTGAATAGAAGTTCATTGATAAATTAAATCTATTTATGCCATTATATTTGAAAGCACCCTCCTAATTTTTTTAACACAAGTGTCTCTGAACAGTACTGTAGCTTTCATATATAAATGCATATACATACTTAAACACTATTGCACGACTCCATTAGTGACATGCAGTCATGTTTCAGAGTTGATTTTCTGGCAGTCTTGATTGAAACATTTTGAAAAATGCAGGCATATGCTAATCAAGAATAGATTCGCTCTAATCAGAGTTAAATTCCAGTATCAAATTTGTTTGCAACATGACGGGAAAGGAAAATCACCCAAACTGGGGCTCTGCAGCAAATGCTTTCAGAACAAAAATAAAAAACAAGCATCTATACTCCTCCACCAATCAAAACAGCAGCTGAAAAAATATCTGTTGGTACAGACAGCTAATGAGATTTCTGAATACTCTTTATGACGGCAAACGCTCAAATGTAGAATTAAACTAAATTAACTGGGTGCACGGCAACATGCTTTTCTTTGTACTTTATTATGTTTTATTTTGATCTTTGAGCAAAAAAAAAAATAAAAAAGAGAATTTTTGGATGGTACCTCTGTAAGTGCAAGGCATTATGGGTAGGGTGACTCTGTAATGAGAGTCTTGCCGCTCTCTAAAATTGGCTTCCCATGCGTTCAATTTCCAAAAGAGCAAGAAAATGAAAGGAGCTCATCTGAAGTTCTCAATTCATGGCTAAATGAAAATGAAAGTCAAATATGGCAGATATTCTGCTTCACAGCAACAATAGCACTGTGACAGCGCATGCAGGAGAGGGAGGGAAAAACTGAAAGAAAGAGAACAATCTTGATCTTGTCAGTCGTCTGCCTGGTTTGATTGGAAAAATCTAGCCACCTAGACTCCCGGCAGCTGGGATCCATGTGGCCTGTAAAACAGAGACTTCTGATGGCTCTTCATCAGAAAAAAAGACTCATTTCAAGCCTAGTACACACTTTTGAACTCTTTCCACTCAAGACCAAAGTAAGTTCTCCAGCATCTGATAAGTCCCCAGTTCTCTTAACAACCATCTGTTATGGCATTTCCCCCTAAAGAATCACCCCAGTCGCCCTCCTCTCTCTCCTACCGAGCATAAAGCAGAACCCCACTGATGCCTCGTACTTAGTAAATTACATTTGCAACCAGCAGGAATAAATACTAGAGATAAAGACTGCTGTAATGTCCTCAAATCCATTAGAATCTCATATTCACACATTGCAGAAATCACATTACAACACAACTAACATCATTTCACCCAATTCGGCTGCCGTGAGTGAAACAGTAACATCACACAAAATGGATTTTTTCCTCGGTCTGCTCTGTCTTGGATTCCATTAGGATCTGTGTTAGATTTCCTTCCCATATTCTTGCTTTCCTTGAACATTCACTTGTTTTCTTCATACTATGTAAAATGTAAATTATTTGGGTATATTGCATCACAATCCAGGGCTTTACATTGTATCTGATTATGTTGCAAGCACTGACAGTGCAACTAGATCCATACAATATGTGCTCTAAAACACATTCACAGCAAAAATTATAATACGATTCTGCCCTTTTAGAACACTTTTAAGAAAGTAAACTCTGAAGTACTGAAGTAAACTTTTTTTTATGACAATTAAGAATGCTATGCCAACAGTTCTCATTAGTTTAATGACAGAATAAACAGGAAAATTAGGAAAAAGACATCACTTTGTACAGATTTAAGCCTAAAATGACATTTGTTGTACTGCCTTAATGCTAATTTTTACAAAAAAAAAAAAAAAAAAAAAAAAAAAAATCAATACTGGTAAAAGACATCCTGTATTAGAACAGTAATTAGAACCTAATGAGAAAAATCATTGAGAATACTGTAATAAGAATAAGGTGTTTACTCAAAAGTAATGAGTAATTACAGTATTGAGATTTACAGTAATGAGAATTTGAGCAGCAAATATATTTAGTTGTCATTAAAAACATGTTTTATTTTCTTCATGCAAAATCATTTTATTTAAAAAGTTTAAGAAATAAATATCCAACATCACTTTCTGCTAATAGCGAAGTGAGACACCATAAGGATAGAAAGAGAGACGTGCTTAGCAAGCCAGGGCAGCACAAGTCACTGATGCACTGTAAAACCATTAACTGAAGAAAAAAACCCAACTTACAAGCGATCGCAGTTAGGCAATAAACACCTTAATTGTTCTCTTCGGCCTATTTTAGTGCAAAAATTAGCAGCACTACCTTAACTAACGCTTACCAAAAGTACCATCAGAGAGGACACAGAGCCGCCCACAATAATGAAGGATGCCAAGGTGAGCTGTATCAGCGCCCCAACACAATCAGGCTGCGAGCCAGAGCTTCACAGAGCCTGCACAGCGCAACCGGGGATATGTGGCAGAGGATTCATTTCAATATGAGAGAGAAAGAGGGAGTAGCCTGGAGTAACTGCAGTAAATCATGTTTTAAATCAAATTGAAATCCTGTGGCTTCACCAGGGATTCACCAGCCAGCTTGCCCAAAGCTACAACACATTCTACTAATGCAACATTATGACACCAAAGTCTACAGACTCATGAATAAGCACCATTTATAAAGGTCGTCAGGGAGAGATGGAAGATACATGTGCAGCCCTACCTTTAGGAACATGATGAATTAATCAAATACCACCAGGGTTGGTAATTGAAATTTCAACAGAAAATACTACATATGTAATATATTACATATGTTTTTTTTCCAAAGATTTAATAAAAAAATAAATAAAATAAAAAAAAGGTAAAGTACTGATTTTTAAAGTTTCAAAAAATGTACTGATGTTCAGTTCTCTGAAATCAAGAATAATCAAGAATTTTTTAGAAATCAGTAACAAAACAAACAACAACGAAAAACATAAAATATGTGTGTATTTAAAAATATTAAATGGAAAAAAAGAATCATCAACAGAATAATTTTGGAAACAGCAACAAAACACAAACTACACACACACACACATATATATATATATATATACACACACACACATATTTATGTTTCCCTCATTCTCAGTCTAAAAAAGTTTTCAATCTGAAAAAAGACTGCTGCTCTAATACAAGATGGCCTCCATTTTTGACATCTTGTTGCTTTTTTTTTTTCATTAACAGATTAATTTTGGAAACAGCAACAAAACAAAAACAAAATATAGGCTTAACACATTTTGTGCATTCCAAACACTAAAACCAATAATAACTGTTTTTCAAAACAAAAAGCAAACAAAACAACACAACAAAATATAAAACATTTAATGTTTTTTTGTTTTCCTTTAACACTGTACATACAACAAAAGCTGCTTGATCAAAAAAACAAAACAGAAAATGTTTTGGCCATTCCAAAAACTTCCTATTCCTACATACTAATCCAAGAGCAAACAAAAAACCTGTGCATTTTTTAAAAAACTGCAGACTCAATTCCGAGCAATTTTGTCTTTCATAAGACCGGCGATTGAATCACGCCGTATCATTTTTACAGGTGAACGTTGGCAGGGATCTAACTAGCATGAGAGCTAAGTGAGCACAAACAGCCGTCCTCATCCTCCGTTCCTATTTTCAGCTTCTCTAATTTGCTTTCCACCTCTCCTCGCGTCTTTCTCCTCCAGAGAGCTGGGCCTGGTATTCGGCATTCATTCTCTCATATAAAGAGCCTAATCGGGGGTTATTACCTGCTCAGCATGGCAAGCACACCGCCTGAGCCAGGAACTCTGATTCATCATTAGAAACGTCTCAATCTGCAGTTTAAAAACATAGCTCTGCACATTCAGTCCATTGCTTGAACAGGAATTATAAGCTTTGGAGACACGTGAACATGATCTGCTCTATAAGCTCTATAAACTGAAACATTAAGCCTCTGTATTTAGTGCAGTGTTTTACTTGTTAATATTATTAAAGCTTTGACATCTTACACATGCACAGGAAGCATGCCTATGTTGGTCACTCAGGAAGCATACGGATGCCGTCCGCAGAACACAGGAACAGGTCATCATCAGTAATTGTCAATTATATGCTTTGATGTGGATTTAACTCTAATTTGTATTCTTTAAATGAGCAGTTTCCCTACAGCACTTGTTGGATTATGGAACGACAGGAGAGTGTTTGACCCTGAGCTTAATTAATGTAGAAAGATAGATTGTCCAATCCAATAATCCAATTACATTTTATTAGCCATTAGACACTGTGCATCTCTCTCTGTATATATCTCAAATCCATGGGTCTTAGACAGTAGCGCATATAAATTATTATTTGATGTAGAACTCATTTATGTGAAAAATGCATAAAGAAAATGTATAAAGAAGTTACATAATTGTACATCTCTCACATTAAAAATGTACGTTAAAAAGCAAATATAAAAAGTGTATGACTCGGTACATCATTACTGGTTGTTTTGCAATGTAAACATAATAATAAAGTGTGTAAAGCCAAAAGTACGCCACAAAAAGGGAAAATAAATTAATTATTACACAAAAATGTGTACACTCTCTTCCTCTATGTGTACACACACACACACACACATATTTTCATTTTCAGTCTAAAAAGTTTTCAATCTGAAAAAAAGATTGCTGCTCTAATACAATATGGCCTCCATTTTGACAAGTTTTTTCCTTTTTTTTTTTTTTAGGAAATCTGTGAAATGGCCACTCTCTTTTTTTTCATCTGCTCCTCTGTTGCTCATCTTTCTGGGTAATGAAAGAGCAAGGAAAAGAGAAGAATCTGTTCCCAGACGAATCGACACCAGAGACCGTCTTTCTTCTGAAGCCTGACCCCAGACACGCCAAAGGATCAATCAATTACCTCTCCACTTCAGCAATCAAACAACATTATTATCAGGCATCAGCTCGTCGACCTGGAAAGGCTGGCGAATCAAAGGCTGCTGTGATGTAGCTGCCAGAGCTCTATGGCTCGGCGCTAACTGAGAGTGGCACCTGCCCTCCGCTCCGGGAGGTGAAGCACAAAGAGTCAGGGACACGTACACAGACACAGGCGCACACACTTGTGTACACATACTGAGGTGTTAAGATGAAAGGTGTAGACCATACGGATAACTACACAGCCACACTCATCTGAAAACACGAAGCATACACGCACACAAACAAAGTCAGTCGATCATTTCCTCTACTACTGTATGCTAATGACTGATACATTTATGTATGGTCTTAAAGGAATAGTTCACCCAAAAAATGAACATTTACTCACCCTCAAGTAGTTCCTAACCTGTATGAATTTCTTTGTTCTGCCGAACACAAAGGAAGATATTTTGAAGAATGTTTGTAACCAGGCTGTTTTGGTCACCATTGACTTCCATAGTAGAAAAATAAATAATTAAATAAATAAATGCAAATTCTATGGTGGCCCAAAACAATGTCCTTGCTACATTTCTGGGTCTTGAACATAGGTTTGTTGTTGTTTATGTACAGTAGGGTCAGAAGGTTATTGGATTTCATCAAAACTATCTTAATTTGGTTTTACGGGTTTGGAACTAAATGAATGAGGAGTAATTAATGACAGAATTATAATTTCTGGGTGACCAGGGTGAGGTTGTCAACCTATGTGACCTATGCAAATGAGAAAGCCGTGGTTACACACAAGCTCCAGAATTTAACTAAAGCCTATCAAATAGCTGCAAAGAGTAAAATCTATGCAAAAAGATCTCAAAGCACTAATGGCACAATTATTTATTTAGACAAACCTAACTAGACTATTTATTAGAAGAAAGCATGTTTGCCTGAGACTCTGCTACCCATCTCTAAAACTGATACAAAACACAAAGGTATAGTCAAAACAAGAGTAAAAATGATAACCGAAAAGCAAAAAGAAATGAAAAACAAGTGGGAAAATGATTAAAAAACCCAAGGACTCCATAATCCTGCGAGAGCTAGGTCACCTCTGCACTTTAACTTTGCCAAACCACAGAGAAGCCAAGGTCAAAGGTCATGGGCTAACACCACAGAGACAAAAGGGGAGTATGACACTCCGTCCTGCCACAGATCTTACAAATCCACTCCAAGCCATATCCTCTATAATTCATAAAGTTTCCGATTGGAGCACAATCCAGCCACTGGAGGCTAAAATCAAATGCAGAGGAGAGAAAGCGATTTCGTTATTATAGTGAGAAGTCATTGTGTCTGAGCGAGCACAACATTATTAATGAGGAGCTGTCTAACAGTGCACTGACCATAGTTTCACTTGACAACAGGAGGGATAGTGGTGTCCTGCTGGGGTCAAAGGTCATTAGTAACAGTAGGAGTACGGGCACTGTGCTTATATGATATGCTTTGGTCATTACTGTATCAGAGTACCGGGCCTGAGAGAGACAAAGAGAGAGAAGAGGCATGTTTAATGCATGGCCGGGTGTGTGCAGCTAGACGAGGCTATTCCGGGCCACAGTGATGACTATCACTGCATTAGAGCGGCCACTGGGCAGCATTAATCTTTAATAACACACATACGAGGATTCATGAGCAACCTAAGATCTTCATGACACTGGTCCTTTTTCTTCTTGGTGCGCGTGTGTGCGTATGACAACTGGTCGGCTGTTGACTGATGAAGTAAGGATTTGGGCGCTCTCGCTCTGTGGGCACAAGTATGTGTGTATATA
>JAUYWG010000034.1:8402715-8429104 GCA_034779775.1 Enteromius afrohamiltoni | reverse complement strand
GTACTGATAAACATTAGACTTTCATATATTTTAGATTCATTACACACAACTGAAGTAGTTCAAGCCTTTTAATTGTTGTAATATTGATGATTTTGGCATACAGCTCATGAAAACCCAAAATTCCTATCTCAAAAAATTAAAGGACCTGTATATATCCCATTGTTACCATCCTTACATTTCTATTTCAGCCATCCATTAATTCCTCTTAGGACTTCAGCCACTCACCTTGACAACAGCTCTCTCACTGCCTATCCACACCTTCCCTGGCTACCGCTTAGCAACAGAATGGGTTATTCTAGCAGTTTCCTGTATGAAATCATCTTTTTTTGTAACACTGGGCATCGTGAGTGAGTCAGCGCTCTCATTACATAGTGTGATAACTGCAACTGAAACTTAAACTTACATTTAAGTGTTCATTCTAGACAGGACACAAGTAAAAAGTCAGTTTTTTGCCTCTACAGGAATACTAGCCTACTGACTACTAAACAGACGCAGTATAGCATACACAGACTAATAGTTTTTTATAAACCGTACATAAAACAGGATGCATAATATGCCTTTGTTGAGTGTGACAGAATATGTAAATTAACTCAGCATTACTCTCATTTAATGCCATCAATGGGAATACAAACTGCTACATTAAACTCAAAAAGTTTTCCAGAAGAAAAGACAAAGCCTAGACCCCCACTGGCCCATCAAATCTCCAGCACAATCTCAGGCAGACGTGTGGCTTTATTAAATTCGAAAGTCAGTGAGACACAGGCAACTTGCTGAAGTGGCACTTTTTCACGGCGACTCTTTTGTTCGATACTCAGCTCTTTAGTATTTACTTATGCATGGAGCGCAGCGGAGAGGAGGGAGAGATAAAGGGCATCTGCAAGATAAAGACTTACCATAGATGAGAGAAACAAGAGGGGGGAAAAGACAGCACAGCAGCATTTCTCCCCCTCCCTTCATAAGAGCGTGGATGTCCGTCACCGCCATGCAAAACAAATAGCTGTGCTGCTACCTCTGCCTGTTTTCTAACCTTTACCACGGGAAAATACACCATATTCCTCTTCTCTGTTCTGTTTCTCTCTGAAGTATAATGCAGTGCAATATTCATAGCTATGCTTTATAGTGTTTGTGCACGTACGACAGGGTTATTTACTCAAGACAATCCCTGGATATATGAGAAGAGATTAAAAAAACACAAAGGAAAGGCCTAGCTGAAGATACTCTTAAGACTGGCGCACTGACTGTGACGCTCACGCTGAATTGTAATGTGGGCTGAATTTGAACAAAAGGACAGGGCGCTAAAATAGAAATGAAAAGTTTGGCTTGTTTGTAAATTAAGACAAGGGTCTAAGTATTTCATGTGAAGCTAGATGAAAAGGTGTTTGCAACCCATTTTTACTTCAGTAATCCAAAATATTTCTAAGTAAAAATGGATATTTAGAAAACATATTTATTGGGGGACGTGGTTTTATCCATTATGAATTGTTTAGATTGTCTCTACTCAACATTTATTTAAAGGAAAAAGGCTGAAAAACAGGGCATTTGATGAAAAGAAAAGCCATTTTAGAGGCGAAGGAAGTTATTACATTTTGATGAAAGATTACGAAGACAAGCATTTTTCTTTGGCCTTCTTTGAACATAATTTGTTCACAATAAAACCACATCGCAAAAAATACTTCCTCAGTTGACTTTTGAAGTAGACTTTTTAAAAATGATTTTCTAAAAACAAAAATTTAAATAATAAAAAAATACAATTATAAATAAAAATAAAATAAATGGAACATAAAACAAAGGAAATTCAAATAAATAAATATTATTTAAATTTGCTAAACACTCGAATTATGACAGTTTTTATTTTAGATTTATTTATAAAATTAGAAGACTGTAAAAAATGTATTATTAATTCATGTCACATTTAAACCTCAATATGACCTATAGCAAGGTGCAAGAGCACCCAGCAAAACCAGCAACTAACTAAAGGTGCAGTAAGAGGTCTTGGAAAATGCAAAATTTGGCCTGATGGCACTGAAAGCAAACGTCTGAAAATCACTATCCAAAGTCACATGTCCCGGACCCCTGAATGCAAAGTTCACAAACAGATCAGACGACCACAGACAACATTACTGCAATTCATCAAATGTACTTCGGCGGTGAGAAAACATCATTACAGTTTGTAAAAGCACTACAAAACCAGGAATTCATTCTTGCTCTGTCGGCATAGTGTACGTGATGTGCTGATGCTGATGAAGCTTAAGACCACTTAACTTGATGACTGCCATAGGGATGTGATGAGACTTTCAACCAGCATAACAAAAAATGTTTCTGAAGACAATCACCTATTGCACCATTAAGAGATTTTAACAGCGTTCTAGATACCTGGAAAATAACCTAGTTCTAGCAGTTCTAGCTCTTATTTCAAAACTTTTAAGCTCTGGTGGTCCGTCTAAAATAAATGTGTGGACACCGTTTGTCCTTTCCGTTTCAAGAGGACGCCAAATCAGCTGGAGACACTGCAAGGTGCACATACTAGCGACAGATCGATGGCTCACCCCTAATCTCTGTCAAAACAGAGGGAAGGAAAAGCGATAGAGAGAGAGAGAGCAGAAAGACATTTGTGTGAAAAATGCTTGTTGTACAATGAAAGCAACTGACAGAAGATTATTACACCCTGACAAAAGCCCTAATTGGGCCAGAGAGCCAGGTAAACAAACCCTCTCCAGCCCTCTCCAATCAGAGCACATTGATAATTGGAAGTGATGCTGGTGTTCAGTGTCTTCTGTCCTTTCAGATACATAAATACAGCATTTAGACTCTGCACCTGAATGAGAAGCCACGACAAAACCAGTTGTGACATAACCAATCATGCTACATGTGATGAAACGATGCTGTTTTTGACTGATGCAGACACACACAATATGGGAACTGAATACTATAGATTAATTTAAAAAAGAAAAGAAAAGAAGCTTTACTGAACTGTTCATAACAAACAAGGGACCATCCACCGTCGTAGATCATCCAGGTAACCACACATGGTATTAAGAACCAAGGGTTCCCAAACTTTTGAAGGGGGTTATTTTTTTTGTCTTGTGTACTATATATAAAAAAATCTTTGTGTAAATATCTTACTCAGGACATACTAAACACAAATCTAACATGCATTTTGCATCTCTCTTATTTTGACATTTTTCACAGATTCTGCAAGGGGTGCCCAAACTTTTGCATAAAACTATTTTTTTTTTGTTCCCATTTAATTTATATATACATATTTATGTGTGTGTGTGTATTTGTGCGTGTGTGTGTGTGTGTGCTTACAAAAAATAAAAAGGTTGAATGTGGACATAAATAAATACATTTCAAAGAATATAAATTTTGTTATATTTCTCCCTATAACAAGAAATTAAATTGGCAACAGAGTAAGAATAATAGTAATAATTTAAATTCAAAATGTATAATTTCATAGAAATAGAAATAAATATTTCATAGAAATCTAAAATTAGCATTATTAATGAATTTTGCTTATGTTGCTAAATTAATATATTAAAATGTTTTTTAAAAATCTGCAATCAGTGGATATATACGATAAAGGCAACCAGAACATCCTCATGCTCCAGTAAACTGATCCCTAGCGAAACACATTGGTATGGACCAGAATCTGAGCAGAACTGACTTTGTCAGACATATTGAGTCATTTAGAGACATGCAAGGCCGTTCTGGCAAATGGCAGTGTGCTATTGCACAGTTTGTTTATATAACACTAAAGTTTGACTTTTTCTTCAGGAAATGTCTGCCAGATGGTCCACGGAAAGCTAGCCTCCTACACACAACTGACATGTTCTTTGTAAGGTGATAGTGACTTTAAAAAAAGATGTTTAACAATGTGAAAATATGTTATGTCATTTGCAGAGTTTCCCAGGCGGAAAGCTTTCCGTCATCACGAGCCAATCGGATGACAGTGATAAAGCCTAATTAGGCTCAACGGTGTGCTTATCATATTAGCAGCTGATAGCACAGAGATCCTTTACTGACACTTGGTCCAAATATGTGCTGAGAGGGCTCTTCGTTTCTGCACGATCGTATCATCATGGCAGTCTTCCTATCTTGTGTAGGGCAAGACATGACCAGATAATGAACGGACATGACTGGATGGATGAGAGAGTAGATGAATGAAAGGATACCTGGAAAAAGCTATCTGAAAGTGTTTCCGTTCATCATAATGGGAGTTGCTTGGCTTGCGCATGATATCCTTCCATATGGGTTGTAATGAGGCACTTGTGTGAACATGGTCATGATGAACTACCACCATCTCCTCCCAACATAAGACAATGGACATCAAGGGAGATGTTTTGACATTGTCCAATCCCATCCCCCATTTTTAAACGTTCTGTTTCAGGTCTTCTCCAATTGTTGTAGCAGAGATGGCTACCTGGGCTACAAGTATATATTTTTAGAGCACTGTAAAACATATAAAACACAATGCTGCTTTTATATCTGTGGTCACAAACAGTCAGACGTGTTTAAAGCTACACCACCGCCGAAAAAAAAAAGGTACAGAACTGTCCAGGAAATTGACCACAGCCATCAATAACTCTAAAAGTTTTGACACTTCTCAAATCGCCTCCTCTACGATCTGCAGAATTGCTTTTTTCCCATCCCTTTGAAGAAATTGATACCTTGTGTAAAAGAGAGCAAGAGAGAGATCAAAAAGAGGGGATTGGGGGAAAGATGTCAAACTAAAATAAAAGTGCTACAACAGGAAAAAAATATTGAGTTTTACAATTACCTACAATTGTATCCAAGTGTGAAACTGATGGAAACTGTTAAACTGAGAGCAACTACAGAGAGAAATACTGGGCTGAAGAAGACAAGAGAGAATGGTCATAATTTTTAAACTTGACAAGCACACTCAAAAAAGTTATAATAATAACAAAAATTTAAAGGAATAGTTTAAGCAAAAATTAAGAAAACACAAACACAAAATAACACATCCTAGATCAGAATGAATTGAATATTCTTTTTAAATACTTTGAATGTGCTGACAACAAAATCACACAACAATTATCAAAGGAAATCAAATTTATTAACCCATGGAGATTTGGAGTCACACTCAAAATTGAAGTGGAAAACACACTACAGGCTGAGCCAACTTTGATGTAATGTCTTTAAAACAAGTCAAAATGAGGCTCAGCAGTGTGTGTGGCCTCCACGTGCCTGTATGACCTTCCTACAATGCCTGCTCCTGAGGAGGTGGCAGATGGTCTCCAGAGGGATCTCCTCCCAGACCTGGACTAAAGCCAACTCCTGGAAAGTCTGTGGTGCAACATGGCGCTGGTGAATGTAGCGAGACATGATGTCCCAGATGTGCTCAATTAGATTCAGGTCTGGGAAATAGGCAGGCCAGTCCATAGCATCAATGCCTTCGTCTTGCAGGAACTGCTAACACACCAGCCACATGAGGTCTAGCATTGCATTAGGAGGGACCCAAGGCCTACCGCACCTGCATATAGTCTCACAAGGGGTCTGAGGATCTCATCTCGATACCTTATGGCAGTCAGGTTGCCTCTGCCGAGCACATGGAGGGCTATCGGCCCTCCAAAGAAAAGCCACCCCACACCATTACTGACCCACTGCCAAACCGGTCATGCTGGAGGATGTTGCAGGCAGCAGAACGTTCTCCACTGCGTCTCCAGACGGGTCTGTCACATGTGCTCAGTGTGTACCTGCTTTTATCTGTGAAGACCACAGGGCGCCAGTGGCGAAGTTGCCTATCTTGGTGTTCTCTGGCAAATGCCCTCATACCACCCTCATGGAGTCTGTTTTTAAACGTTTGAGCAGACGCATGCACATTTGTTGCCTGCTGGAGGTCATTTTGTAGGACTCTGGCAGAGCAGTTGTAATGACCACCTGATGTTGGATGGTGGTTATGGCATAAATGTTAATGTTCCTTTAAGATATGCGTGTGTTATGATGAGGTGAACGCGCACGCAGCAGAGATGGTTGCTCTCCGGCTGACTTAGTCCCCTTATCCCTGTGTATATTTTTTTGGAAATATATAAAGGTTTGAAGACGAGCTGTCGTTCCCTCGAGTTTTTATTTCGGCCTATTTTCTCATCCGGGTAGACTTGTTGCCTTCCTATGGCCTACTCCACCTCTTCTGATGTACTGGTCCGTCTACTGGTAGCGCCTCCTGGCTCTGAACACTATGCTGAAAGACACAGCAAACCTTCTTATTTTTTTTTGAGCATTGTCTAAATATTATATAAATAAAAAAATAAATCCCAATTCATGTTGACACACAAATACAAACTGAGCTACCAACTCAACTACCAATACCCCGTCAGCGCTCCCTTTACTCAGCCCAGGCCGGGAGGCCAGCGGCCCAAACATCTGCTCTCTGGCCGGGGTGTGATCTCACAGACTCCAGGCCCTGCCAGGCCTAATCACCTCTGAGCGTGGATGCATACAAGAGAAGAGATTATGGCAAGCCGCAGAGTGCCCCCTTTCTAAAATGCCAACCTCAGTCAGGGCAGGAGGATTTAAATACCACTCAAATGTCAGTGTGAGGCCCCACAAGTCAAACTAAATTACCTCTACCTTCTCCTACTCCCCTCTCGCTGTAGTGAGCATGTCTCCAAATTCACATGCGCAGCCAAACACACACATAAACATAAAAACTCAAAAACCAGCTAACAGACTACCATACAGCACTGCGAGTACTTCCAAACTGATTCAAGCAGTCAAAAGCAATGGAAACGTACACAAACACACACAGACAAATACACAAGCGCTTTTTATGGAGCCACCGTATTGATCTATCAGGAGAGATTTGATACTCTGCAAAGTGTTTTCGCACTTTTGCGCTGTACAGTGTGAGCGGAGCCCATATATTAACGTACAGTGAGCGTGTCTGGAGACGTGTGAAGCTCCCCAACGTGATTATCGATCTACTTGGACTGCTCCTGCCCAGCATCAATCAAAAAAGCATCAAGTCCACACCTCTGAGATCTTCAACGTCAGCCTCTTCCACAGAGACTTATTGATCACAAATTTCATGGTGAATTGATTGGCAGTAACATTAAGAGTTTGTATTGATCTCGGCGTAAGTTTAGGTTCTTAAACCTAAGTTTGATAAAACAAACTCTTGCTCTAGTCTGCACAGTTAGTCCGATCGGTGCGTGGGGTTTAAAAAAAGGGGTCAAAGATTGGTTAGAACAACTAATTTCAGAACTCTGGTGACAAAAACGACCTTTTCCCTTGATGTATATTCAAAAAGGGGGGGTGGAGAAGGTCGAGCGCAGGAATGATCTTGCGTGTGAGTGCTTGAATTGTGCGTAGATGACGCGATTTACCGCGCGCCCCAGCATCAGTGGTGCGCTCACTTATTTACGGCATAGATTTGCCGCCATACACCTCCCTCTCTTGACTGGCGCAAGCTCAGAGCCCAGATCGACCCCATAATCCTCCCCCCCTTTGGGTTCCTGTGGTGCGAAAGACTCTTTTGACAAAATCAATTAAGCAACATATTAGTTGCATATATTTCATATATGATTTTTTAATTACTGATTTGGATTATTTTATGATTTCACATATGATTTCTTTTTATCGACTGATTGATTGATTGATTGATTGATTTTACATATTTCTCTTTCTGCTGACCATATTAATAACAAATATGGACCAAAAATGACTCATCATAAAACTATATCAAAATTACCCTAAATATGTAACGTTAAATATATGCTAAAAATATTGAGAATAAATAAATAAAATAAATGAAAAGCTAAAGAGATGTTTCTGCCAATAAGTGATTAATCACATACACATATAAAATATATAACCGCACAAAAAACGCACCCCAAAAGCAAACACAGCTACTGTATAAAAGGAAATCTTTCTCCAGAAATTACAGTTCTCACAGGTTTAAATGTGTATCAGTGCAGCAAAGCATTAAGCCCCCTGAACGCAGCCAAGGACGGGCAGCCACACATCAGGCTCCTCGCACAGGACTATGACTGATAGCAGCCATTATGTGGCGGCGGGCAAAAGGTGGAGAGCAGTCACTCGTTTATTCATGCATTCATTTGTTCGGTCTGTCACCCCAGCAGGGACCAGATGATCTGTCCATACTGTCGGAGCGATGATCCGCCTGCCATTCATCTCAGATGGACAGCTGTCTGACACGCCCTCTGCCCATCCCCTGCTGCTGTCGCCCTGAGAGCATCAACACTGAGAGCAGCTCATTTAGATTAATGAACATGGCCAGAATACATCAGTGTGCAGCAGGTGCCTCCTCTTTATAGTGGGCGTACTGTAAAATATCTGCAGTGTTGCAATCCAGCCAGAATCACAACAGGCCAAAAGATGCATTTTACCCCAATTGACTGCTAGCAACAGGGCTGATGATTTATATTATACCCTAAAATACAAGTTTGTAATGGACCAAATGGGGATGTTATACACTTGTAGCAAGGAAAGTTTGGTAATCTCAACATAAGTTCATCGCTATTGACGTGACTGGCATTAATCACTATGTCATTTCAAACCTGTAAAAGCTTTGTTTGTCTTCGGAACACAAGTTAAGATATTTTGGATGAAAACCAAGAGACTGAGACTGTTCCATTGACTGCCAAATAATGAACACTGTCAAGGTCCAGAAAAGTATGAAAGATATCATCAGAATACAGAATACTAAGCTTTTATGGATTTGGAATGAGATGGGGGTAGGTTATGGAGTGGAGTAACCCTTTAACATTAGGGTAAATTACTAGGGTTAAAGGTTAATGCTATTTTAATAGTGTTGCTTCACTTACCATGGGTAAAAATGTAGAATAATAGTTTATAATTTGACATAAAATCTGCCTTTATTCATATGTGGTATAACAATGCAAGCCGTATATCCACAGTGTGCAGCAATACCATCTGAGAGTGACACAGTGTCCATGTCTTGGGGAAAAAAATAGTAATAAAAACAACAGAAAATCAATGCACTCAGATTACGAGCAATAGGATTATTGGGAAGTCTAGTCACGTTGTGGGCAGGACGACCATGCTTGGGATATGTCTCTGTATTAGAGCGGTAATATGACAGGACATTAGTGGGCTGGACCGATGATCCAATAGATTAGGAGATTGAAAGGAAAATTGAATGCGGAGCGGTTCAAAACGGAACACTCCAATTGATACCGTCAGAACAAATCAAAATCAATGGCAGGGGCTCAGTAATGACGCGGTAATGGCCACCGGCCATGAAAAATATGAAAGGAAGAGGGGAAAAATGATCACGTGCTATGGCCGAGAAGACAGATGAAGCAGGAGAGTGTTTAAACAGATTGCTGAAATGCAGCTTTATAAAGCATGTTCGGCTGACATGTGCATTTGTGAACAGGACCTACCTAAGCAATGGCTGAAAGATGGCCGTAATGTTTCTGGCTCCTGGTTTACACAGGAACTTAGTCTCTCCTCCCTCTATCAGGTTATCATCAGCTCCACCTAAATAGCAAAACACAGGAAGAAACAATTAAACAGATTTTCTTCAAAAATAAGTTTTTTAAAAACAAATATGATCCTTTCACGTGGGACGCGCTTTTGCAGTCAGCTGCACAATGCAACAGAACAGAATGCAGGTGTTTTGTAAAACATATGCACAAATTGAACTTCTGGTTCAAAACATTAAAAGAAAAAGTGCAGACAAATTATGGATTCCACAGACTTATTACAAAACAAAGAACAAAAGAAAAAAACAATGAAAGAAAAAAATTAACTAAACTAAACTAAACAAAGGCACAAAAAAAATGTCAAAAAGCAAAGCACAAAACCAAAACAAAAAAAGCAAACCAAGAAATAAAAACTAAACTACAAAACAAAAGAACAAAACAAAACTAAAAAACACAACACAAAAAGACAACAAAAAGCAAAGCACAATATCAAATTAAAAATATAAAACTGGGGTAAAAAAAGAAGAAAAAACAACAACTACAAAAACAAAAGGAAAAAAACGAAAATTTAAAACAAAGCAAAACACAAAACAAAAGTCTAAAAAAACTAAAGCAAACCAAGAAAAAAAAAAACTACAAAACAAAAGTCTAAAACAAAAGCACAAAACAAAAAAAAAGCAAAACAAAGCACCAACAAAAACTAAACTAAGCAAAAAAACTAAGCACAACACAAAAGACAAAAAACAAAAGGAAAGCACAAAACCAACTGAAGAATAGCAAACTGAGGCAAAAAAGGGAAAAAAACAACAACTACAAAACAAAAAGCAAAGCACAAAAAAAAAACTAATCAAAAGCAATGCAAAGAATAAAATATCGTAGTCAACCATCAAAAAAATTTGTCAAATCATTGCAATTCACCACAAGCCAGTTAGAGAGATATAAGACTCCCCCCTCCCGTCTCTCCCATTTGCCCCTCTGTGTCTGTGCGTAGTCCTGCGCTAACAGGGTTAATAAGAAAATCATGGCTGTGTAACTCTCTCATGATGAGGCAGGGCCCCAAAAAAATGAAGTGAGCTCCAATCCTTATTAGCTCCACTCATCCACAAGTAATCAATATAATTGACAGCAAGAGAATCAAGTCTGCCATCAATAAGAACATTCCCCAGTGGACAGAAGGTGTGTGCGTGGCCTCATGGGTCGGTGAATAGAAGTGGCACGGCGGCGGCCCACTGGCATCCCTCTCGCACTGTGACAATGTTATTCATTAAAATTTCACAGCCCTTTGAGATTGCCACTGGAGAGACTGCCGTAACTACGCAGCACTAAGCCTGGGCACTGCTATTCTGACAAACACCATGCAGGAAACACACACATCTGAGACACTCATGTGCACATTAAACACACAAGGCCTCGGTGGAGAATCACTTTAATTGCTTTTATCAGTCAGTTGTTGCATGGGATTTCTTGCCCAGGGGATGGGAAATGAGTCCAGGCACAGGAACACAAATATTAATGCCAGACGCACATAAAGCACACGTGTGATGGATTCGGACTGCCGTGGAATTACAAGTGAAGAGAAAGAGTGTGCTTGTATGATTTGTCTCCAACGTTGTGATCTCAGACCTGCTGGGTTTAATCGCAAGGCTGGAATCAGAGTCATCCTGTGTTCATTGTTTTAGGAGACAGGACGTGCTTCAAATGAGAAATGAGTTCACCTTTCACTGCACTGAAAACCCTGCAGCGCACCTGTCCAGCGTTCGAACGCACCTCCCGCTGCCACTCCTGTCACTTCCACCTTCCTGAGATTCTTCATGGAGCACATCCTGATAAAAAGTTCGCTCTCTCTTATTTCATTCCCACTCCTTTTTCTCATTAAAAAGACAAGAGGATTCTTTATCCTCTCTAAAAGCTTTCTGGTCGGAGCTGTTTTTCAAAGTTACTGCTTTGGAAGGGAACTTATTTTCGTCTTGCTTAGCTTCCTGTTTTTCTTTTGCTCTCAATATATCCAATCTCTCAACCGCTAATTCGATTAAGACTCAATTACATCAGCAAAACAAGAAAACACAGCTGCTGCCGCACACGCTGACTCTGACCTAGACAAGCGACGGGAAAGAGAAGTGTTCCGAAAAACAGCTGTATAATAAAAAGGCGGAAATTCAACAATTTAAGGGAGGAAATTGGTAGAAACCATCTGATAATAGTGGGAATTAACTGGTTTGAAATAATCTAATTAAAATTAGTAATTGTTTTGTTAAGCTGCATATGCCTTAAGTTTTCACCAGATGTCTTAAGTTTATAGCTGTCACAAGTTACAATATAGAAGTAACATTTCTAGCTATTATTTTAATTGTAAAACATAAAAAATATATATTTGTTGCAATATATAAATAATAATATTAAATTGTAACAAAAAGTATTACTAAACACACAAAAAATTAAGAAAATATTATATTGCTAATAATATTTAATGTTATAGTAATTTATATAGTAGTAAATAATAATAATAATAATAATAGTATTTGTATTATTATTTCATTACAACAAACAATAAAAAATAAGACATAAGAAAACATAATATTAAATTAATAATAGTAAAAAATGAAAAAATACTATTAAATTAATAATTGTAATTAATTGTACTAGTACATAACAACAACAACAAAATAAAAATATATTATTAGTAGTACTACATAATAATAATAATTATATTATTATAAATAACTATTACTAATATTATTAGTAATTATACTTATAAGAAAATAAGAAACTAATAAGAAATGTATTATTAGCAGCAGCAACTGTAGTAGTGATAATTATAATAATAAAAAATAGAAAATGTTTCCTTAAAAATGTATTAAAATATTGCTAAAAAAAATAAAACATTGGATCAACAAAGAAAAGTGTCCTCTACTCTAATAGTGTTTTTAAATACTATTTCCTCTCTATGTATCAGTATAAGCCATTAAAAAAAAACAGTTGACCGCTAATTAAAAACACATAAATGAAAGCTGTGATAGCCAGCAGGTCACAGAGTTATGCATCCAGACTGTGCAGTTACATTTAATGACAAAGACAGAGGAGAAAATGTCATCCGTTGCCAGCCTGGCTTGACTCAAATCATTATTCAGATCCTTCCAGCACATATTAATGAAGGTCCATTAAAATGTTGTCAGCACAACAGACTTTGACTAAAAAAAGCAACCGGCCAACATCTGCTTCGTTAAGTCTAAACAATCATTCACAACAGTTTAACAAGTTATTCCAATATTATACCATTCAAAATCCAAACAAATGTGAACAAATGGTGACAAGTTAGCTGGATCAGTTTATTATTATGCTGAAGCGGGTTTCCTTTGATAATCTGTGTGTATAAGATGGTGCGAGTGTGTATGAAAGGTGTTATAGCCTGGTCCCCTGTGAATGCTGCTAATATAGGATTGAAGAGAAGGTGCGTACGCACCTTTACATCAAATTTACATTTCTATTTGTGGCAGATGCTCTCTAACCAAAGCGACTTACAAGAAAGTGCACGTATTGTGCAAGTCAGGCTTGATGAGTGAGAAGTGTGTGACTGCGCATACACACCTCCCACTCATGTCAGCCCCCATGTAATCAAGCCAGCCAGTGACTTAGTGAAATTGCATTAGCTACACTTTCGTGGGTTTGATTAGAAATGGTTTGATCTGAGATGTACTACGTCCCTGCCCGGATCTACAGCCAAGGAACGTGCAGTGCCTTCTCTAACACCAGCCCTCTCAGAAGCTCAATCTGTGCATGTGTGTGTGTGCGAGAGAGAGAGAGAGAACGAAATAAATGCATGTCAATGTTTGAGGTCATGCTGAAAAGTCTGCTGCAGAGTGTGTATTTGTGCGGCAGAAACATCAGAAACAGATTGGTGATCACTCATTAACAGTCAATGTCAATATTGGAGGCACACTGCTTGTGTAAACCAAAATGTCAGCTCTGATCCAGCGACTATGTGTGTCTGCACACATCAACAACAAAATCAATCCTGCTGCAGTATGACACAGCCCTGTGGCGGAGCAGTCAATGTGCAACACAGAAATAACACTCATACTCTCGTCAAAACTTTCAAGGAAAAATATAAAGTGGCTCCAAAATATCTGGACTCTTCAGTCAAACTAAGGCATGTATGAATATTACTGTATAAGATTCCAAGTATCAAAAAACTGGCACCTACAGAACAATTGTGCTATTCTTTGGTCTATAGATTGTGTCTTATTTTTATCTTAATTTTTAAATAATTATTTGTAAATAATTTTTGTGCATATCATAGTGTACCTATTCAATAAAATAATAATAATAATAATAATAATAATAATAGAATTAGTAGTTTGGATGGTGCATATATGTTTTTAAAGTATTTATTTATTAATTTATTTATTTATTATTCAAATATGTACTTTTGATAAATGTTTTACAATTTATTATTATTATTTATATTATATTATTATTCACTATTATAACAACATCACCAACAAAAATAATATAATTAATAACAATAATAATAATAATAATAATATGTATTATTATTTTATTGTATTATGATTAAAAATAACAGTTAAATAACTAATTGTTAAATAATAACAACAATAATAAAACATAACGCACTACTTGAAAAGAGTGCTTGTGCTATCTTTCTTTAATATAATAGTAAAAATGCTTTAATCTTTTGTCAAACAACACAATGTCATATAATACTGAAGTTTGGCTTAAGTGTCCAAGGTAGACAACATAAACACATACTTGAAAATAACCATAAACAGAAGGCACAGGCCATCCTTCTCTGTTTGTTCAGTGTTCTGGGTTGGTCTCCATGGGTAAGTTATCAGTTGAGCTGCCACAGACCGACAGACTACACAGCACAAACCCATACCAGCTGCCAGGTTTCTCCTAACAAAACAGACTGAAGATCGACAGGTGTGTGCGTGTGTGGCCAATCAGTGCTGTCAGGCAGAAACCTCCAACTTGAAAAAGAACAGGCCAATTTTCAATAATTCATGACTTCCCAGTCGGCCTGGTTATAATTCCTCTGCCATGTCTTCATGTCTGATTGGCTTCTGATGAGGCTCCTCTATTATTAAAACTCATTTGAGAGGACAATATTCCAATATTTCCGGCCAGGAGAGAGCTGAGATCACTAGCTCAGCGTGTTGACAATGCACCAAGATGACAATTAAACACATGAATGAATGAATACATAATTGTGAAAATAGAGTTGAATAAATTATTAATTGTGTCATGGTGGGTAATTCCCCAAGCTTTGGATAAGATGCTTTTATGCATAAATTTTTGATAAGCTCAGAATTTTGGCACCTAGTGAAAAACAATCAGCTTTTTTCAGAAGCATAGTGATTGGTCAACAAGCTCAGGACAAGCACAAGTTCATTTACATCTTCTGGCACACCATCATCCTTGCTGTAATTAACACCTGGATCCTATACAAGCAGGACTGTAAAGCTCTGAAGATGACTATGAAAGATATATTTGAACAGGAGACACAGGCACAACTTGAATTCTCTCTCATCCTGGTGAACACACATCCAAGAGATCTTCAGGGAAGACGGTGACATCAGGGAGCCCTTTGGATCCTCAGAAGAAGCCATCCTCATCAGATGCAAGTCCCCCAGCCAAGAGGTCATCGGACCACCCCCCACTGTACGTACGCAAAGACATGATTGCACATTTCCCAGCAAAGACAAAGAGGGGACGCTGCAGACACTGCACTTGCGAAACAGTGTGTTTGTGTATCCATCTGTGCTTCTCAGATGAAAAGAACTGTCTTAGGGACTATCACTGCAAGTAAACACAGACTTCATTCAAACCTCACAGAATGTGACCAAATAATTTTTTCTAAATATTTTAATTAATAAATCAGAGGCCTCCTAAAACTATATCTGAGGGGTCAAAAACATTGCTTATTTTTTTCTAAATTTGGGTCTTACAGGGTTAAGATGTGGCTCTCATTCAGCAGATGCCAGTTTCAATTCATTCTCCATTATATGCTAATTAAATATTTATCTTTAAATGTTTATACTTAGTCCAACCAGTCTTGAATACCTGTGCTTTATCTATACAAGTCTATAAATCCAAGCGTACTGAAACAACTCTGGCACCAATTTATGTATCACAAGGTCAAAAACGCAAGGAAGTAAAGGTAATGAAGTCAAGTTGATGATTAACTTGACCGCGACCTGCTCCTCCCTAAAAATAATGGTATATCCAGCCTCTATCTAACAGCCCTGATTACTGAGCCATCACCACTGCTTCATTTGACTCCATAGCAAGAGAGAAAATAAAGTCAACCCCTCCACTTTCAATCAGACACTCGTTTCATAACAGCACATAATGCTAGCTGGCTCTCTTTCAATATACTTCTGTTTCTCTTAACTCACAGTGTCTCTCTCATCACAAGTACCATTTCAATGGAATGGGATAAATAAAACCAATTATTACTGTACTAGTAATGATTATAAATTAAAGTGGAAGACTACAGTTAAATGTGTTATAATAAGAATTATAAGTCTCTTTAAGGCGTTTAGACTGAGCTTCACTCTTGGCTAACATCTTTTCAAACTCTGAGTAAACACCGTTGTGATGCTAGCTGTGAATTGTTAAGCAAATAATGACTAATGACCGATTAAACAATACTTACTGTATTGGAAACACTGCAGAACGAATGTATTTATTTGATCATAAATAGAGTTAAACAAGTCTGAGAATTTGTATTACAGTTAAAATATTCTACATTTGCATTTTGAAGCATACTTTATTCCTGTGATGACAAAACATTCTAATATGCTGATTTGCAGCTGGAGAAACAATTATAATTCATTTTAATTGTATATTATTAAATACAATAATATTAAATTGTTGTGGAAATACAAAATATACATTATTTATACAGTCACTCTTGACTCACTCCTAAACATGATATTTCTGCAGATAGACAGGCAATTATTAAAATGGTTTGTAAAATCAGACAAATCAATAAACCCAAAATATATATATATATATATATATTATTAATAATAATAATAATAATAATAAGTAAATAGATTTAAGAACAGCTTTTTTCCACAACCTGAACTACCAAGATAATTAATAAGCCAGGATAAAGCATCAAACGCATGAAATACACAATAAAGAACTCAGAATTACATTATACCTGGGTTTAGCCATCCCCCCCCCCCAATAGGCCACCTCTGTTGAGACTCATTGTAACAGGAGGACAAGGATATGAGATTTGAGATGGGTCTCTACTGCCCTCTCAAGCCCCACTGATTTAGAATCAGAGAGCCAGTGATTGTGATTGTGTTTAAAAGGCTGTTCCGCTCATCCAGACATCATCATCATCATCATCATCATCACTACCCTTGTTCTCTGTCCTCTCCTTCACCTTTTCCCCTCTCCACCTCCCTCCTTCTCACTCCTCCCCCCACCACTTCTCCTTCAATCACGCAGTTCCCAAATGAAAGGTAAACAAGCCTGTGACAGCCACGGTGATGACGGGCTCGTTGATTAAAATTAGCATAGGTTGTGAAACACAGACACACACGCTCACTCAGACAAAGTCTGTAATTATGTGTCTGCCCTATGTCTGATAACAGCTACAACAATCTACCCTTAAGACAAACCAGGAAACTTCAGAAATGCAAATAAAAAGTTTTATCGGCACTCTCTTTACCTTGTTATTCAACCTAAAATTCTCATTTTTTACAACTTTTAAATAGATATTAGATAATATTAGATAAATATTATACTATTTTCTTACTTCTGGTCTCATAAAATCTAAGTTCAACTTCATGAATCAACTCCCCGTCAATACCCATAGCACCACTGATATGTTATTATCCTCCAAGTCCATTTCAGCCAATCACGGGCCAATCTCATCTCACCACTACAGTAATTCAATAATGTGTCCGTGATGAGATCCACCTCAGGACTCCACTCATCACAGCCGGCCCCCCCTAAGAAAAAAACAACACAATCACGGGCCGTAATGCTTTTTCAACCCTAATCAGTTTCTGCTACAAAATTACTGGGAAACAGATTGAACATGAAGCATCCGACTAGACCGTGCGCCAGCTGACTGCTGCTCCGCTCTGCGAATGTTACGGAACTTGGCTGTTGAGTAAATTTCAGTATCTGACTTTATGACCTGTGACTATAAGCCAGCAGAAACATACGAAACTGACCAGGCATCTAGAGATGGGTATTGATGATACCCATATGATGTATCTTAATATAATAATCATTTAGAGTAATGATCGGTATAAATCCCCAATAAAATTCCTTAAAATGTTAATTACAAAGTACTCACCATCAATAAACATCAATAGATGATATGGTGTACATTTGAAGACTTTTGTAGTCTTACTGTTGTTTACTGTGTAATTTCAGTTTTAAATAGTCATTGCTTTGACTGAAAAGTGTAAGAATCTCTGTCAGAGAGACATAGGGACAAATGGACAGACATTGAGCAACAGACAGAAAGACAGAACGAAAGACAAAATTAATGAGAGAACGAAACAGACAGGATAACAGATGACAGAACAATAGACAACCATAGGAAACAGACAGACACAGACTGATAGAGAAAGAATGACAGACAAACAGACAGTATGACAGACAGACTTGGAATGACAGACAGACAGACATAGAAAGACAGACAGACAGACAGACACTTCAGAACAGATAACACTGTAAATTAGTGAACAGAAACCAACAATCTCTCTAACTACAGAGCAAGATAAGTTGAGGCTGTCCTAATGGCTCAAACAGCACTCCAGCACATACACTAGCACTGGACACTGATTGGCATGAAGTGTGTATTGCAGTGTTCTGCTGATGCTCCACAGCTGGTGGTCCAGCATAAGCGCCCACTCTTATTTGCTTGGATTCAATTTGGAGTGCCGGATGAGGAGTCAAGGGAACAAATAAAATGAAAGAACAAAAGGAAAACCACAACAGCATTAAGGAGTAATTTAATTGCTCATTTCTCTATTGCTGGCTCCCGCAGCCTTTCTTCCTGAGATGCAGGTAGATCCGTGATGTTTCAGCATCTGTGGCTATAAAGACTCCAGATCTATTGGTTATCTAGTCGTTAAGATAAATCAGGTGTATAAGAAATGATCAAGGTTGCAGCCACAGAAGCATACACACGATAGATGATGTTTTATCAATTTTCTTACACACATGGGCAATACACAAGCCATTTTGCTTAAAGAGCCTTTAAAGAGCTTCGCTCCCATGCAGCGTCTAGAGTGTCATATCTTCTGAGTCTCTGGGTTCCATCAGGCCTCATTTAGCACACAGATCATCAAGCTCAGCACACACACACACACACACAAACAGAATTTCAGGCACAATGTTAACAGTCTGTGACATACAGTAACAACACCATTTCCTCAGGCTAAGGCTGCTTATTTCTCTTTGTGAAGTTTAGAGAGTTTTCTTAAAGGGACAGCTCTGCCAAAAAATTAAAAATACCATTTATGAATCCTGATTGACTTACTGCACGTTCTTCCATGTCCAAGCTGCTGTTAAATAGAACATAAATGATTATCAGTGAATAACGCTCTTCACACAAAGCATGGACTTAACGGAAAGTTTGTAATATAGTTTGTTTTAAAATTTCTCAAAAATAGTGTCAATCAACTACTGTGGAAGTGGCCTCTGTCAGTGTGATGCCACATCGACATGCATTTGAGAATTTTTTATTAAATTAAAAGAAAACTACTGGGTGGATCTTTATCATTGTAGGGTGGTTGTGTACACAAACGCCTTTAAAGAAGTACTCAGAACTTCTCCATTTGTGTTCCAAGAAAGAAAAGTGAGTGAAATATTCCTTTAACCATGCCTAAATAAACAAAAACCAACAAAACAATCAATTTCATTGTCTCGAAGTATTTTCAAGTGTGTTTCATCTAGATTTTGTATTCAGAAAACAAACTTGTGACCTTTTCTTGTCCTTCCTATCCCTCTCGTCGGTGTCCATCAAACATGCTTTGATTGTGTGTCAAACAGTGAAGTCCCTCTTCAACAATCACACCTAACAATGCTCCCTGCAGTGTCTGCCTGTTTCTTTCATCTTTTCTCTCTCTCTCTGTGGATCTCAGTAGGGATGCCTGATTGCATACTGTCTTTGGTGCTCTAAAACAGATGCTAAGAAATGCCAATGCTGAATACAGAGGATATGGGGCTAATCAACATCTACAAAAATAAAAGGTCAAGAGGAAAGAGAAAGAGCATGAAAAAATGAAAGAAACAGAAAGGTCAAGGCCACCAATATCCGGCAGAGATCAAAACATTATGCAAGAAAAAAGTACAGCAAAACACTTACTTTTGAATGTGAATTAGCCAATTTTTAAATAATTTGTATCTAATGTTCCTCTTTATTTAGAATTTTCTATCATTTTCATTTGACAAATAGTCTGTCTAGTCTGAAATTATTACTTGGCACCCAGCTAGGGTTAGTTAATGCACACGCAAGCCACCATTGGCACATCAGCGATAATAACTAGAGTGATTAACATTTTTACATTTATTTAGCTGTTTATTTTTACAAATGCTAAAGCATCTGTCCCTCGTATTAAAACAAGTCACAGATTGATTATTTATGTTTCCTATAAGAGGAGTCATATGATGCAAAAAGCACAGAAAAACATCTAAAAGTTGTTACAAGAAAGAAACTAAGCAAGTTGTGTACTTGAGAAGGATTAAAAAAAGACAGATTCATCACTTTTCCTCACGTTATGTGTCAAAATCCAATATCTGAGGCTACCCTTCAGGTTCAAGTTTTAAAAAACAACATCTCAGAACAGCAAAGTAAACTCAATTCAACTAATGGTGGGCTTAGCAAAAAAGAACCTTGTTACTCTTGAACTCACTGAAAAGATTAAATTAAAAACCCACTTTGAAAAAGATTTGCAGAGCTTGGACATATTTGAACAACTTTCTGCAAAGGTGCAGTTTATGAAACACTTATTTGTATCAGTGCTGATCCATAATTTAGTCTCCGGTAGGATGTGTGAAACATAAATCAGTACTCTGACTTCGAAAAGTTTAAAAGGTCTCATAGAAACAGCTTTTTTTTGGTGACAGAGAGCCAGTTATCTGGAAGTGCCTGTAAAGCTAGAGAGTTTCTGATGAAAACTCTACTAAAAACAGAGTCTGACACCATCCACAAACACATCAACTTTCTCTGGTGTAGAGAAATCTGACAGAGCTCATGCACTCGCACACACACTTTCACACACACACCCCCATATACACCTCCTCACTCCACTGGTGAGGGATTTTTCCATTTGCACCTCTCCTACCCCTATTGTGCTTCACAAATCAGAGCGACAGACAACAACTCTCCTCCGCCCACAGCCCCGCCACTCACCGTGATCCACCTCTCTCACTCTCTGGGGAACACCAGCATCATGCATAAACAAGACCTTCCCTTTATCCTCTCGCTGTAAGCCTAGAGGAGAAAACTCAATTTGTATACCTGTGTTTGGAGAAAGAGAAGAATCTCCCTGCTTTGTGATAATCCCTACCCAACGTGCAATAAGCTTTTCCGCTTCTTTTTTTCCTGTTATCTCTGGAAAATCTTTTTCCTGCTATATCTTTCGGTTTGTGGGATTGAAGAGACATGCGAGGAATGGGACATACTGCATTATTACACTTGGATCCATCATGTATACGCTAGAAAACAATATCTAATATTGCCAGTCACAGATTCTTGAGGTGCAGATTAAGTTTTTAGATACTTTGTGGGGATGCACACTGAGCCTTGTTGCTCATATGAGAAATGTCATTTGAATTCTGCTCGCAACATGCTCTGATTTCGTTATAAGATCGCATTTTATTATTTAAACTTATTTTCCATTGCTCACTTTAGTCTATAATGTTGCACTCATTCTACACTATACTCATCTAAAACAATATGAAAAAATGAAAAAGCTGGACAGAGAAAAAGGTCATATGAACTTTGGTGCATATGCAAGAAATGCAAGTTCAGCTTAAGCCTGCAACATAATAGAAATCACATGATCTATGAGAATTGGTACAAATAAAACCGCTGCAAGCTGGAGCTCAGTCTGCGGCATGCTACAATCTAATTTCTGCTTACTTTTATATGCATTTCCACTTATTCTTCACTATAGCTAACTAAAATGAAAAAGTGAGAGTGGAAGGAAAAATAGGTAGTTTGAGCCTAAGTGTCTATATGAGAACTGGAAGATCAAGTTCAGCCTCCAGCATTCTCACTCACCTTTTATTTTCCTCTCATTGTTCACTATATGAGACTAAAAATGATGCAAAGGCCTAAAACTAGAAGGTAGGGGGTGAAATAGTTGATACGAGCCTTGGTGTTTATTCGGGTGTTGCATATTCAATTTCAGCCTGCAACACATCCAATCCCATTCCCCCTCATTTTACCCATATGCTTCCTGTTAATCTTCACTGTACCCACCTGAAAAATATGCAAAAGCTTTGAGGGAAAGAACTAGGAGAGCACTGAAGCAGTAATGAACTCTTCAGAAGGAAGTTGAGGATTAATTGATCTGTAGGAGCCGAGCTGGAGGAGAGAATGCTGTAATTAAGCTACAGAGGTTCTGAATGCGGTTTTATAATGACTGCTACAAACACATTCACTCAGAGACGTTCCACATGACATCGCACTCGCAAGTAATTGCAGTCTCACGCAACTCTGACAAAGCCGTTTTGCTCCAAGACTGGTGAATTACAGTTTTATTTACTGAACATTTTGTCAATGGAAAGCAGAGCAGTGCATTGCTATCTCAATATATCAAATATGAACATACCACCCTACTGGTGAAAATGGAAAATAGTAAAAAGTGGTGTTTAAACATCTGTACCGTCCAGCCTCGTGTGGTAACTGGACTGTGTCCAAAAATTTATACTATGCGAAATGTCTGTGTATGTGTGACATGCTATTAAAAGGCAGTGAAAGTTGTTGGGATCTGCTTATTTATGGATTATTTCATTAATATTTATTTTTTTACATCCATTCAGTTAAGTCAGACCATCTACCAGCATTTTAGGCTCGAATGTCTGTGAACTTGCAAACTTAATTAAAATGCCGAACATTCCTGTGTCGGCTACAATACATATTGTCATTTTTCTAATTTATTCCCTAGGAAATCCATGAATGGCCCCTCTGCCCACGTAATGAAACAATGACTTTCAACTCTCTCCTCCCTCCCTCTACCGAGTCGACTTATTCCGTCTGTTAAATTATTTCATCCCTTCAATCTCCTCTCGCCCTTTTAGGTGACAGACACTATACCTGTATTGTGATGGCACAAATGAACAGTGGAAATCTCATCTTCTCTTTGGTGAAGCGAGGTGCTCAACCAATCAAATATTCGCCGCCTTTCACTTTTTCAAAAAGCATTTGAAGGAACACCGTCAGAGTCTTAGAAGCCAATTTACTTCCTTATCTAACGTTAATCTCCATGATTTTTGAGTCCAACGCATCAGCTGTAATTGGTGGTTTGCTATCAACTGAAATCATACTTAAACAGCAATGGCGCAGAAAAAAACTTTTGACTTTGCAAAGTTGACACACACCAGCATTGCATATCCAAACAACACCTTTAAAGGGATAGTTCACAAAAGGGATAGGTTCAGTTTTCATTATTAACAGACCGTTAACTATGACTTTTGCCTCAAACTCCTTATTTGCAGCTTATTAATAGTTAGTAGGGTAGTTGTTAAGTTTTACATTAATGATGTAGAATATGGTTATGTAGAATAATAAAACTGCAAAATACTCCTTTTTTAAGTATTCCTTGAAAACACCTCTACAACCTCAAGCGCAGAAGCTTACAGAAACAGAAAGGCAGAGAGTATTTCTTATGTCTTTAAACATACGGTTTAAAAAGGAGTATGAAACTTTTTGTCAAGAAAAAAAAAAACCTGTCTGTACTTTTCAATGGTGTGAGAAGCATCTGCCTCTCACCTCTCTCCCTCTATGTGTCCTTCACTTCCCTTTTCTTAACACCTTGTGCTCCCTCTTGATCATTTCACAGAGTGTGTGTCTCACAGGGATTGCTTAAAGAAAAAAGAGGAAAAGAAAAACAAGAAGGGACACACAACTGTCAAGCACCACTGATTGAAACTGCAAGGTCATTTTGAAGAGTGAGAGAAGAGTGGAGAGAAAGAGATGCTCCGTGGCATGTCTGTCTCACTCCAGCAGGGTGTGTATGTGTGTGTGTGTGTGTAGAAAAGAGACGCTGAACAAAAAGAAGCAGCTCTAACAGGTGAATGATACATAGTTAAGAGACTCTTCACCCTGATGACTTCAGGGGCTCCTCTTCATCGTCGCCCTATTCACTCCTATTCACACTGCACCTGCCGGCCCCTCCATCTAGCTTCTCCCCATCCCCTCGCTCACCTTGTAGCTCCCCGCTTTTGCTGTAGAGTTCCCTCCGCTGTTCTCGCAAGTACGCGCTCATGCTAATGGCATGAGAAGAAGACTCAAACCTGCAAAAAGAAGTCATCTAAGGTCAAAGATCACTTAGGAAAGCAGGTCAAGGGTTTCCAGTTTAGTTTAACCTCAAATTAAATGTCTATTGTAAACCCAAGAGTAAAGAGAAAATGGTTTCCCATGAGGCTCTTAACACAGCCTATTCATGTGGTACTTGTCTACTGTAACCCTTCCTAGTCCAATTAAATTCCTGAATTACCCCGATTGAGTAAACTTACTTGAATAAAGACTGTTTGGGTCGGAGAGGTTTCTTCTTGGCGAAGAATGCTCCAAAGTCTCCACCGGTGCTGGCATAGGACAGCTGGGCAGATGGCTCTGCGGCGCTACGGGTGTTTTTGACATCTAGGTAGTCCATTAGTAGCACCTAAAAGAGCATAAGAGTGAGTTTTGACTGATACTTGCAGTATTTTAATGTTCACTACGTCATAAAAAATTAAATTAAAGTAAACATCCAAATTCACTTTTTGACAATTTAAGTAGCTGTTCCACTAGACGTACTAAACAGCTAGTGATAAACAACTTATCAGTGCACTTGCTGGCACTGGGCTTTGTAAACATAAGCAAACAGGTTTAGAATTGGGAACGAACTGTTAATTAATCAAAGGATTTTTTTAAACTTTTGGTGTCAAGGAAACCCAAATGAGATGATTCACTTGTGAAAAGACTGCTTTCTAAATCAAAAGGCAACTGTACTATTTCATGTGTATACAGAAAATCAAAAGTCATTTATACTGTGAGAAAAAATAATTGGAAAAAGAAATAATTATACACAGTTAAAAATAATATATTATAGAATCTATAAAAATAATCATTACAGATTATCTTAATAAATTATTCAGCATTTATTGTAAGTTAAATAATGAAATATTTAAAAAGATTATCTGAAAGCATAATGTTTTCTCTCTCACTATTAGAAATATACATTGCTGTTCAAAGGTTAGGAGTCAATAAAACTAATCTAATGATCACAAAAGCTGCATTTATTTAATCAAAACCGAAAAATACAGAAAAACATTTTTTTTTCTACAATTTTAATACAACTATTTTAAATATTAAGATATATTAATGTATTTCAGTTGCCACATGATCCTTCAGTATAATGATTTGGTGCTCAAATACCATTTTATTATTATCAATGTTGAAAACAGTAGTGCTTCATTCATTTTCAAAAGATCAGCATTTTTTTAAGTTGAACTGCATTTAGTAACAACGTAATGTATTTACTGTCCCTTTTTAATTGATTTAATACATCCTTGTTAAATAAAAAAAACAAAAACATTTTTTATTAATTATTAATTAATTGCAGACCCCAAACTTTTGAACTGCAATGTATAACTCTGAAAAAACAAATTTTTAATTCATTCAGATTCAGATTCATTCATTTGTGTAAGATTTAAACACTTAATATTGTTCATAACATTAACTATAAAAGCTCTAAAATACATTTTCTAGTTAAGTTATGTATACCCCTAGTCACTCTCGAATGACTTAACTGCATCAGTTTGAAGCAATCTGTTTCTAGGTCTGTCTCAGGCCCATCTTTTCCGGCTGTCTGTGTAAATTCCAATGCCTGCCATGTCCGCCAGCAAAATCCCATTAACTCTGATTAAAACTGCACATCCGAGTTCATGAATATCCCATTCAACACTATCCATAACCATTAAGGGAGGTTCAAACAGCTGCAAGAGGACTGAACAAGAAGTTCAAGTAAACTTTTCCACAAATTAGCAAGCCATTTTCCAATGGCTCCATAATTTAGTGAAGCAATTTGCTTAGTCTTTTTCTAAATCCCAGCTGCAAAACAGTCCAAAGTGGAGATGGAATTAGGAAAGGACAGATGGAACTACATCTGACTGATAATAGCATAATTAAACAGAGATAAGAAGGGAACGGTCTATGAGAGGAGGGGAAGCCTCATCAACAGCCATTCCTCAACCCACAGACAAGTCCAATCCAGCCAGCCCGTTACATTCCTGTCAGATTATTAATTACTAATACCCATCTGATCCAGTGATGGAGCGGGTCTCGCATGTAGACCCCCAACTTAATTAAATGCCAGCGTTTGCCAGATGAAGGAGTCTGGACCCACTTCAGTGACCTCGGAGAAGGGAACACAGAACTTTTAAGGCAATTAACCATGGAGGATGAATGGACGGTGGCAGAAAGAAAGAGAGAGAGATTTCATGATGACAACAGTAAACACAGGAAGGGGGACAGATGGAGAGAGATGTTCAAAAGAGATTATGAAGTGATAAGTCAGCAAATTCATCCCAGCTAAGCAAATTTACTAAACAATGCAATACATTTTCAAGTTCCTTTCATATGAAGCTGACTTTTTTTTTCACTTATCACTTTATTATTCAATCAATGTGCCATACAACAGTCTTTGACACTGGCCTAAAAAGACAAATGTACTCAATTAATAGATAAAAAA
>JAUYWG010000034.1:8344071-8375891 GCA_034779775.1 Enteromius afrohamiltoni | reverse complement strand
AACACATGCATGTATAGGCATATATTTAAGAAAAAATATGCTATGTTTATATATTAAATACTTCTAAAATATAAAATATAAGAATATACATATATAAATGTATATACATGTAAATATTTTCAAGTACTGTATGTGTGTGTGTGTATTTATATATACATAATAAATATAGACAGAACACATACATATGCAACTTAAACAAAAACTTTTATTTTGGATGTGATTAATTGAAATTAATTGTTTGACAGCACTTATGTATATATACATACATACACATATATAATTGCTTTTTGGCTATATGACTACTAATGCATAGTGTGTGTGTACATTTCAACGCATTGATTAAACCCTCTGAGGTATATTTTATGTTGGAAATTTTGTAAAGTTTTGTTTTTGTATGCACATACGTAGCCATTTATATGCTGATATGATAGTGCTTTTTTAATGGGGTTTAGTACATGTTAATAATGAGGAGCGCTCTGTTTCTATTTTCCTTTAGAATCAGCCCTAATACGAGCACAGACCAGTCAAAAAATAGCAGCAAATTCATCACAATTATTCTGTTCAAAAACAGACATCATTTCGCATATTGTACTTTTAATATGAATCTAAATAACTAATAAATTAACATTCTTTGAAATATATATATCAGACAACATTTCTATTTATGTTGTCTAACAGAGAGAAAGACCACAAGCGCTGAACCAATGAGAATCGTCTTTCTTCGCCTGTGGCCGGTGGGAGTGGCTAAACGCGGAAGCGCTGTGTGTTTCTAAGCGGGAGCGTGCGGCCCTGGTGCTCGCGCGTGGCAACTCGCTGTCAACTCTTTGGAGTTCATAACTACTGATCACATTTACATGAACTAGCTGGTTAAACACCAGCGAGCTTGTTTGAGCAGGAATGGGAGCCAACAACAGCACGCGCCGCGTGTCTTTTGAGTCGGATGAGAATGAGAACATAACGATAGTGAAGGGCATAAGGGTGAGTGACACACATGTCTGTTCTTTTCCACCTGTCAAATGCACATCACGCATACTGACGCATGGCTTTAATTCACTTCTGCTGTGATTTGAATGCATGCGCAGGATCGTGATAAAGGCCTCTAATAGTCTTAACTTACATAACATAACTGGATAAACATTCTGTCCCTGACTGGACACGTACTTCAGCTGACCTGGAAAGCCGAGTTAGGCTGCTATACAAGGTTATGCATTCCATAAGCATCCTACCTAAGAGGAATTAGTTTAGCAAACACCTGTTACAGTTCAAGCATCACAATGCCAACCATGACAGCACTGTTCACGCCCCCTATATACAGTAGTGTCACCCTACACACAGCTGTTTGATGTTGGTTGATACTAGTTCAGTATTTGCTTTTGGGTGTTTGTTTTTCAACTGGCAACTTAGTCACACTTTTTTAGAAACGTTTTATTTTTAGGTAGGTGGTTTTCAGGGTTTACGTAACCTAGTTCAAAACTAACAACAGGAGTCACCATTATGAGGGCAAAAAAAGACCCTTTGGTGGACACAATTATTTACTCTTAAGTGACAGCTATGATTGTTCACGAAACCATGAATATAGTTATATATTATAATATATAGAATATATAAATCATTTAGTGTTTTTGTGTGTGTACATATATATATATAATGCATAAATATGAATATAGTTATATATTTTAATATATAGGATTATTTGAATAAATCATTTAGTGTATGTATATGTGTAATGTTTTCTAAAAAATATAAAATTGCTAAAAACAGAAATGAAAATAAATAATAAAATAAAGAATAAATTATGAAAAAAAACAAAAAACTATTTCACACTGATAAAACCAGCAGCTAGATGTGTCTTATTTTTAAATGAGTGAATGAATGAATGAATGGTTTTATTTGGTAAGTTTCACCAAATTACCCAAACACTTTTACTTAAGTCTCTGCCAGGCAGAATGTTCATTTTGATTTTACATTGCTCATCATTTATCTTGCATTGTTTCTAACCAAAGAAAAAGCAAGACTATTGTTATATTCACAAGACTATCATGTGTTTTCTCCATTTCTGTTCTTCAGCTCTCGGAGAAGGTCATCGACCGCATGAGGGAACCCTCAGGCCCACCACAGCCCCCCACCAGAACACCTCCCGCTTCTCCTCCCGTGGTTGATCCTCTGCCAGCATTGGTGCCAATATCTCCACCACCTGACCCTGTCACTTCCCTGCCTCCTCCTTCCTTGCTAGAGCGAGTCAAACTCCCTGAGCAAGTGACCACTACTGCACTTCCTCCTCCACCACTAGCAGAGCCGATCATTCTCCCCCCACCTCCTCCCGTAGCGACAGCACCAGCTGAATCAGTGGGTTCTGCATTAGCAGGTGAGTCCATTGCTCCACCCACTGCCACAGCTGAGCTTATAGCAGCATCTCCACCTGTGGAAATAATTGCCCCTCCCATTGCTGATTCTGTTGCCTCCCCTCCTGCTATTGAGCTTTTCACACCACCTCCTCCTCCCCCTGTTACTACCCAAACCGCTTCTGAACCCATCTCTGCTCCGTCTGTAGAAATAACCACCCCCTCCCCTCCAGCTGAACTTGTCGCTCCTGTCGCTTCCGCTGCTGAAACTATCTCACAACCTCCTTCGTCTGTAGAAAAACCTGTGGCTTCTTCACCACCACCTCCACCCACCGGTGAGTAGATTGTTCTGCAACTTAAAGCTGACGCGCATACTTGCATTCATATGGTCTGTTGTTGTAAATGTGGAGGTATTTCACACACATTGCACGGCGCACTTTAGTGGCTGTCATTCATGAGCGTTAATGGTACTCCTCGGGTAAATTGCATCTTGTAAGCACTCTGAATGTGTTGATACACCATTGTGAAGGGGTAATATTATACATCAAGTCATTCTGGGTAATTCCACGGAATTCAAACTTCTCTTAAACACATCAGAGTTCGTGGGTGGAATGGAATGTAAATTGTTCTGGCTTGTAATATAATACTGTTATGATAGTTATTGTTGTACAGAATAATAAATAATATCAATAAATGATGCATTTAATGTGGCGGGGATGATTTAGCTTCTTTAAATAATTATTGAAGGACAGTTCACAGAAGAAAAAAAAAAAATCTGATAGATAAAAGATCGTTCTATCAGATCTTTGATGCCTCAAAAAGTTCACAGAAGACTTGGATTGCACTTAATAATTTATATAGATGATTTTTATGATTTCTTTAAGTGTCGAAGTGTTGGTAGAACTTTCAATGGAGGAACATTCATTTGTGTTTTAAAGATGAACATGCTGTAAATGGTTTAGATTTGGAATGATATAATTTTTTTTATGGGTGAATAATCCCTATCAATTTTCTAATGCATATGAATTTCTTTTTCCACAAAAAAAACTAAAAACATCAGTCGGAAATGGAAACCTGCTGACACCTATTTGATTGAGATTTATTTAAAATACCACTTTATGGATTTTGGAAAATTAGATTAACAAATTGGCTAATATTTTATTTTTCTTCCTAAAAGTTCAGTCCCCTTGATGTTAGTGAGTGGGCCCAGATCCCTCCATATTATGATTCATAGCTTGTGCCTGAGTGCTAATGAAACGATTAATTCTAACTTGTAATAGAGTTAATGAATCAATGCTGTAATTAGGAACTCCACTTAAGCCAGTTCAGCCTCTAAGGTACCTGGAACAGCATCTTCTCCCAGAAGTGTGTTGACCCGATCACATTTACAACCGCTTTGCTTCTCATTAAAAGTAAGACTATGTTCATAGATCTTTCAATCGGAAGTTTAGATGCAGTTTTAAATAATTATACCAGAGACGCCTTTTAGGATACTTAAATTCTTTGATCTTGTCCTTAATTACAGAATTTGTCACATGAATTTTTGGCTGAACTATGGCCTTGTCCCAAATGATGCCCTTGAGGTGCTCAACCTCAGTAAACACGCACACACAAATCGTAAAACAATTTTTACTCGGAAATTGATAGCAAATTTCACAGCTAATGGCAAAGAAACATTAAGTAACACATTGAATTAAATGTGAATATTTCTTAAGGTAGGGAGACTGAAATAACATTTTCTTGTAAAACCTACTCCAATAATTTATAATGGATGGAAATAATAAAAAAATGTGTTGAATTGAAATAAAATACAATGTAAAAATAGATAAAAACTAATTTAGAAATATTGCTTTGGCATCTGAATGAAATAAATTGACTAAGCTATAATACTAAAATTATTCAAACTGAAATAAAAATAAATTCAAGATGAATAGAAATATTTGACAAACTAATAGAAATAACAAATTACAAAAATATGAAATACAATACAATTATATAAATATAATACAAAAAAATACTGCAAATTTTAGCACTAGCTATGCTTAAAATGAACTCTGAGTGCAGCTGGTCATTGCGTTTTCCTCCATGTCTTGACTTTTCTGAGCTGTGAGCTTTCTCGCTTCCACCTCCACATAATTAAGCACATCTAATATGTATCGAAACAGTGGCTCTGAAAAACTGTCAGCTCAAATACGTGTGAAATTTCTATGTGCGCCCTCCTGGCCCTTAATAGTGGTGTTACCTGCAGAGATGCACAGAGTCTGTGGGCTGGAGCTGACACTATGAACTGGCTCCAGCTACAGAGAGGGAAAAAGAGATATCTGCCTGCATTGCACATAACGAGACAGCTCCTTGTTAATGAGACACAGATCTGCTTAATGAGCTCTACTGTAGAGACTCACAAGATACTTTTTTTTTTTTTTTTTTCCTCTATCCATCTATCTATAACTTCCTACATCTCAATCTGTCTCATGGTTTCTCACTCCCACGTGTTGTTTTATTTCTTTTTCTTGCACGCTCATGCTTTTACGGTATAATGATGACAGAAACTCTTTCGTGATTTTATATAAATATACATCATTCTGTTACATAAATACTCGCTCATGTCATACTTTTTACAAAGAGTGAACCGAATAGTTCTCATCCCACCTCCTTTGATTAAGAAAAACTTGCTTACAAAAACTTTCTACCCTGTGTGTGTATGTATTTATGTACAGATATGTTTGTTTTGTCTATGTAAAGCCTGGTTTACTATTAAAAAATGAATGCAAAAACCTATATTAATGAAATATTGCCATTTCAGAGCAAAACCCGAGTTGCAAAATTGAAATGGATTCAATGTCGGTTCTAGCATAGATGAATGTACAGTTTTGCAGGGCAAAGTAGTTGTCCCCGAAATTAAAATTGCTGTAATTTATTCGCACTCACATCGTTTGACTGCTTTTCTACAAAGTGGTGAACAATTACCAAACAATGCTTACTTAAACTTTGTAGCTATTAAAAATGACCGTACCGAAACATTAAACCAATGCAGTGACATTTTCAGATGACTCACTCCTTAAATTTGGTCTCTTTGTCACTTCTCTTCTTGCCTTAAGAGGCTCAGCTCATCTTCTGAGGTCAAAGGCTTTGACCTTACTGAGGGACATTGATTATGTGCGCCCACGAGTGGAGGTATTAAGAGATGCTGTGGATGATCGAGTCCGTCGCTAAATCACGGCAGAGTCTCTGCGCTTGGTGATTAGACGGTGGTCAAGGTTGATCCTCCTACACGTTCTGGGCGTACCATGAATATTCATATGCAGGGCCCACACACCGTTTTCCATTACACTCTAATTACCTTCACACAAATCCTTCTTTGTCTCAGCCATACATAAACACACTTTTCTTGCCGTTACATATTAAGTATCTCCTTGAAGATCAGCAACAAGTTCATGGAGTAAAAAAGAGAGACCCTCTCGCTGCATGTGATGCACCATAATGAAATGAACTTTTAGCCCCATTTGCATGATGTTTCATGAAAACGTCCATGAAATTCGTGAAGACGATGGAAGTGTAGGCTGAGGACAAGAAAGATCACCTTGTTTGATATTCCCGGGAGCCTCTTTATGTGTGTGGAAAGATGTTGAGACTCGTTTAAGTTGGATCGTGAGCAGCGTGTTATGGTTTAGATTAGCCCCGCCTTCCTCTCTTCTCAGGTCTGGAGATTAATGAAACATCTTATGAGACATGCAATTTGTCTCTGTCTGTTATCTCCCTCCCGACTGCCCAGGAGCTACTTTTTTAAGTATCGGCAGAGAATGAAGAAGGGAGTGAAAGAGAGAGAAATATCTAAAAGATGATGAGTTTTTCATCTTTAAGCATTCCTCCTCTCACTGAGGATTGGCACGGGCACCCAGACAGTTAATACCGTTCTGGAGTTCTCGGTGACCTCCTGCGAAAACCCCCTGAAGACTCTCAGATGGTTTTTTAACATACGAGCTGGTTATCCTTTGAATCCACTGAAATCCTTTCTGGGTCCTTTTTAAATATTAAAGGCCAGTTTAAATTAATGAATTATGGGAACCTAGAGCGTGAATGAATGTGTGACACAGAAGAAGTCATTAGCCTGATAGAAAAGGAAAAAAAGAACTAGTGTGTGAGGAAGTTTGGCTGGTAACACAGCGTCACACTGTCATTGCATACTATATAAATATATATATAAATGAAATATGTCAAATCTAAATATATAAAATACAAGTTGTGTAATAAGATATGTTGAGCAGGTGCTCTGTAGACTACAATACATCTCGGATAATATGTAATAATTTATTATCACTTTATATTTTTGTATTATATTTATAATGCAATATGATAATAGCATATAAAAATATAATTCCTAAAATTATAATTACGTTATTATATTGCATTTATGAACTTATTTAACAACTAAGTGGCCTTTGGTTGAAATTGTACATTAAAATATTTTGCACAAAAATGATTAAATTTATACAGTTATTGAATGAGACCCACATTATTATTATGCCTATGGGTCCTATCCTCTGGTTATCAGTATCAGGGATTGAGAACTAATATCGGTGGAACCTCTACTCATCAACATTAAAACATTTCTGTCTTCTTCACCATCCTTCCCATTTTCTGCATTAAACAGTGTGAGTGAATATGTTGTGTATTCTCTGATAATCCTTTATGTTATAGTGGAAAGTAAACTATTATATATGAAAATAAGAATATTTTAGTTGTCGGTGAAGGATGTCCGTTATCTCACCATATCTTTAATTTGATGGTATCTGGTGGGTTTGGGGTTTAGACAGCACCTGTCTGCTTGTATCCATTATGCTAGCCTGCTGTTAGATTAATGCCTTGCCAGTGTCTGCAATTATTTTAGGTTTTCTCTTCAGCATTGTCACGGCAACAGGAGGATTTCTCATTAGTCTTGAAGAAGGTTGGTGTATGTGATAACTTTAAGTGTTCTCTCCCAACAGGTTTCCTCTCTGGGCTTTACAGTCTCAAATTGTTTCTAAAATGAACATTGTTATGCAACCAAACCATATGGCACCCATAGTGACTGCTCCTTCCGGCTGCTGCTACTAAAACATCACTTTAAACTAATGGCAGCTATTGCTTCTTCCTTTCATGAATAAAACCTCTATATGTAGAGATGAAAACTTGATTCTCTCATTACAGTGATTCAAAAAAATCAGTTTATTTGTATTAACTTGACTTTTATTGAACTAAAAGCATGGATTAAATTTTACATGGACTTGCTTTAATTTGGGATTTTGTCTTGTTTGTTTTTTTTAGTATTGGTTTTGTTTTGTGTTGCATTGTAGTTGTAGTTTTTTACTTTTTAGAGACTAGATAAGAGGCTTTTAAACATACTAGTGTCTAAGAAGAATTATTATTATTTTTTTTTTTATGTTCCACAACAAACCATGATTACAATAGTAAAAGTTTAAAGTGCATTTATTTAATTTGTGGAGAGAAATGTGTGTCGTTTACAGAAAGAAGTTGCCAAAAAGCTGAACGATTTTAAAGAGAAAACAATCTTTTGATTTAAGTAAAACCTCTTATATTTCCTTTTAGACTTGCCAGAAAAGACTTGAATAGGGCATGTCTGAGAGGAATTTTTTAGTATCTTTAGTATTTCTATTTATTTATTTTTTTCTATTTGTAATTTTTTTAGACTAAATGCTAGTTGTAAGAGTGTGCCTCCATCCGCAAAACACTTGGACTTCCTGTCATGCCGTAGCTCCAGGCCTCTGCAGTGCTGCAGTACTGCTGGCTTTTTCGATTTGCAACTATGAGTTTAGCTGTTTTATATCTCCTGTGTGCTTTCATGGACAATTAGCCATCCAGATAAAGAACAGGACACACACTGACACGTTTGCCTATCAACACTAAGTTGTGAGAAGTGTATTTTTTGAAGTGTATGTGTTTGAAAGTGATTTTTATAGTCATTGTCAGTGCATAGGCGTATAGGACCCCAGTCCTCTGTATTTCTGTTTCTCTCACTTTGCCTCATAAGGCAGAGACGTCCTGAGGGCTCAAAATACCATCCTACCTCACTGTACTCGTGTACAAACTTCTTTACCACCAAGTACAAACTTGCCTCAAAGATATTTCAAGTATGCAATACTACATTAAGCTTTTTTACCCACAGCACTTATGCTCTGGAATAACCATATGGTGCATAAGCAGTAGCTCAGCATCTAATGTGCATGTTTTGTCTTTTAGTGGATGAGTCTGAACTGAGAAGGAAGATCGCTGCAGAGCTGCAGAAGGGCCTGGAGGAAGAGAGGAGAAAGGCGCGGGAGGAGCTCAACCAGTGGTGACTATCCACGTATTCATACTGTTTTTACACACATTATATCAACAGTCACCAAACGGCTCAGATCAGTTCTTCCTGTCTCTAATTGGTGTTGTTGGAAATCACATATGTCTCTGTTTGGAGAATTAGCCCACAAATAATGATTGAAGTAGTTCACCCCAAAAAGAAATAAATAATTAAAAAAAAATTACATTCTGTTATAAATTACTCACACTTTTGATGAAAGCTGTGAGGTTTCTGACACGGCAAAAAGCTACCATATTCTTTCACAGCTTTCATTTTTTTGGGTGAACTAAGTAGTCAGAGAACTCTTTTGTTTTCCCAATACATTTTTGAGTACAGAATTCTTTCAATGTCCAGGGGTTGATAAATAGGCTCATCTTCATATTTTGCAAGATATTTTATATATATATATATATATATATATTTTTTTTTTTTTTTTTTTAAAACATGAAGTTTTCTTTCTTTGATTTATAGGTATAGATTTGGTTTCTGTTTTTTTAAATATCAAAAAAAAAAAATTATTAAACATTTTAATAATATCGTTTTTTTGTGGACAGGTGCTTCTGAAAAAAAAAAAAAACAGCAACATGTAATCAATTATTTAAATATTAGAAAATGTAAATTATGTAAATTTACATTGCCTAAATATTAGCATATGCTTAATGCTAAATATTAAAACTATAAAAAATGTATTTTTTCATTCAAGTAAAATATTACATTCTTCCTTTTAGGCTGTGGCATGTCTCGACACATAAAAAATGATATGAAAAATATTTTATTTATTTATTTATGCATAATTTCAAATGTGTTTCTGAACAGTAATTTTTTTTGTTAAAAATCTACATTTATATCACAGCATGTTACCTCCTGTGGTTTAACGTGGACTTTTCATGAGGAAACTTCTGCCACAGCTTGGGTCAAATTTATGAGTTGAGGTACAGACTCTTGTTTAATTCAGTAAAAGACGCAGAGAAGCTGTGTGCCTTAATGAGATTTTTGTCTCATCAACAGTCAAACTGGGACACAGACCTGTCAGTGCTTTGTCTGGATCCACTTGCCTCCTTTTCTGGGCACATCATGCTCACTTTTTTCTCTATTTCTTTCTTTTTTGTGAAAGCAATTTATCATGCATGAGAGCAGGTGTCATGGTGGAGTTAATTTCTTCATATGTGACGATCTATTAGCTTCTACTGGTGAGGGCTTAGTCTTCCCACTGTTCTCTGCAGGTAGGTGGCTGGACCGTGACGTTCGTTTGGCCTTTATTATCTCTGCATCTTGTACGGTCATCATTTTCCAAGTCTTTTAGTTGAACCACCACACTTTACTCATATAAAGTGCAAGTTCCTCAAATACTCACTCCATTTTATTCATCTAAAGCTTGTGATGGATGTGCCAGCTTCGAGTCTCGTGTCCTTGTCATCCTGAGTACCTTTTATACTGTTATTCTCAACGAGGCCAACACTCTGACCTGCAGAAATTGCTATTGACAGGAAGTTTATTTTCTGTCGACCATAAAAGTAAATTTAAGGGCAGGGTGTGTTGTTTTACTGCATTGTTGTTGAGGCAACTGAGGCAAAGTGCTCCATCCCATCGCCCCGGCAGCGCCATTAAGGGAAAGTAGGGGCTTTATTGACCATGATGTCATGCTTGGAAAAACAGAATCAATATTGTCCTTAATGTTGTCTTCCATTTAGCTTTTTCCAACTCCCATTTCTTCTTTCATTCCTTTTTCTGTCTGCTCTAGAATGTGTTTTAAAAGTCCCCTTATGAGATCGCAGGATTGACTTCGGGTTTTAAAACCTTGTAGCTGCGATCTCCAACCTCACCTTCAGCTGGGGCATTGTTTGGATGTTTTCTTCATTGCTTTATTTTTTACTTTCCCCGTTCATTCAGATGAATAGTTAGTTATATTTTTTTACTTTTTTTTTTTTTTAAGTTTGTGTTTAGTATTTTTACATTTTATTTAAGTTTACATTTTAATTTAAAATATAAAGTTACATTTGATTAATTTGAATTTTTAGTATTTCCACAATTACTCCGAGAGCTACATCGGCATGTGATGCTCAGATGCCATTAGAGGAACAGAATTTCTGAACTGAATCTAGTGGTAGATTTGTCAGACCCTGCCAACTTAATTTAGCAGTGACCTTTAATCTGGCTGGCTTCAGGGCTGTGGGCGGTTCATTGAAGACACCGATAAAGTGTGATTATATGTAAAGTACACATTCCTCTTCACATGTGTTTCTGCTTTAATACCTTATAGTTCCTTCATTAGTGTGTATCCATGTCTGTTTGGCTTTGGATAGTGTAGGGTCAGTAACGCCCATCATCAATCTTGCTCTACCACAGTGCTGCACAGCGATGAACCTTATATACATGCTTACACACATCCATCTGCTTAAACTTAGTTCTGAAACTATAAATGACAGAAGAGCGCATTTATCAGACAGTATCTGTTGTTTATTGCTAGAAGTGTGCTTCATGATGCAAAATGTGTTTTGTTGCGCGGAACCATTTGTTTTTGTTTGAGAGTGTGAATATATGCTAAACATACGAGGTTAAGGATCAAAAAACGACATATTTTCTAAATTGTTTAGTGGGCGGGTTGCCTGAACGACTGCTGCTGTAGACGGAGCGCAGAGGTGCAAAAAAGAACGCAGGGGTCTCGAGCTGTGGTTTTTAAAAGTTAAACTATTTCTTAAGTTTTAATATCTTTAAAAAATGCAGCACGCAGGGTGCAGGATGCTTAGGAAAACAGTGCGCGTCGTGACTCAACACGCAAATGTGTGTGTGTGTGTGTGTGTGTGTATATCTGTTAAAGCAGTGCTTTATAGGGCGTGAATGTAGATTAAACTTCTCAAAGCGGTTCTTTTTTCGTTATCCACCTTTCTAAACCGAAAATGAACAAGTCTATATAAAATCTAGATGAGTTCACTATGATCTATTCACTCAAAACTGCTTGTTTATGTGTGTGGATAAACTGCAGAAGGTCTGTGTGTGTGTGTGTTTCCTGCAGAGGCCTGTGTGTATGAGCTCCTTTGCGGGCCTTTCTAATGAGAGATTTGCGGCAGGCACTGGAGCAGAACCGTTCTGCAGATCAAAAGCACAGACTGGGCTTGGCTGACCTGCACAATGCTGCATCAGCAGAAAGACCTCAGCTCTCATCCACACAGAGACTCGCTAAAGAGTACACGCAGTCCTCAGGGACACAGACAGAGAGAAGGGGGCATCTTAGGGCTTGAACCCATTCTCACCACCCCTGACCTCACCTCAAACAACTGCCTTTGCTCATTTCTTTCTTGCTTGCTTTATGGATGTATGTGTGTAGTTTTTTTATTAAGTCCCTTAACCATTTATCTAGTTTATTGATGGATTTATTTAGCCATTCATTTTAGATATTTAGCCATTTATTTGTTTTAATGATTTATTTAACCATACACATCATTTTTTAGCCCTTAATTTTAGATACTCCTATTGATTTATTTAGATATTTAATAATTAAAAAATATTTATATGTTTAACTGTTATTGATTTATTTAGATGTTTATTTTTATTTGACTACTTTCGGTAGTCATTTATTTAGCTATAGTGTTTATTTATTAAGCTATTGAGTTAATTATTTATTAAGGCAACCAGGGAGTGGAAGGTTTTATTTATTTGTTTAGTTGTTTGCATGTTTAGTTATTTATTTACTTATTCCACTAAAATAAGTCTGTTGTAATTATGTAGTTTATATATACAGCAGTTAAAGGCATGAGTTTTTTTAAGAATGTTCTGCCTTCTATTTTTATTTGTAATGAAAGTGAAGGAAGGCAGAAATTGCAGAGCTTCATAAATGACTCCAAAGCACCATAAAAGTATCTCAAAAGTAGTCTATCGTAACTCCAGTAAAATGTTAACTGTTGGTGAACTTTAAAACCCGATCCGTTCGATTTTTGAACTGATGCAAATGTCAAGATTATAAGTCAACGTTTTATTAGTGACTTTTCCTCATGTAAAGCTATTGTAATGACTTGACGACCTGAAATTTAAGCACATACAGACCATTTTTATGGTGCTTTCTAGTTATTATGGAGCCTGATAGCCCTCATTCCCTCACATTATATTGAAAAGACTGGCCAAGATATCCTTCAAAAATTGCCTTTTCGTGTTTCACAGAAGAAAGTCCTAGCATGAATTTGAGCGCCTGATGATAGAATTTTCATTTTTGGCGGAACTATCCCTTTAATATATGCATATTAATATATGCATTAGTGCATGCATGAGGATAAAGGCCCACATGTTAAATTCACTCATTGTCACAATCCAGCCTGGAGCTCCTGCTCACTATCATTTCACAGCTGAAATGCAGGCGTATGTTGCTTTTCCCCAGAGGCATGCTGGGTGCTTGTGTGTTTGTTTTCATTTCATCCATGTCACTGTGTGGCTTAATCACCCTTTGCTTTATTTATTCCTCACTTTTCTTCTCCAACTTCAAAAGGAGACGAAGCTTTTCATATCTGCTGAAAGCGATCTAACAATAATTGTAATTTTACAAAAAGTTCCTGTACTGAATCCATCAGAATCCACAGCTGAAGTTCCACTACTGGCCAAGGCGAATTATGTAATTAAAGCTACAGGCGCATGCAGGCTTTGCATTTATTCATTATTTGACAATTACAACATCATCTCTTAGTCTTTTCCTAAGGGAAGCCCCACCACCAAGCGAGAACCATAAAGGAACAACCACACGACCAGCAGCCAGGGAGGGGGGGCACAGAAGGCTCATGAAATATTCAAACCCTGCATTCTTGCACATTATTTTGCCTCATTAATAATGCATGGATCCTTTAAATGCTATTGCAGAGGGAAACATTCTATAACTTTTGTACAGGCGTGTCAGAATTCGTTTAGGCTGGAATAAGTGCTGGATTAAATTGCAGGAGAGATCCAACAGATGGTGGGATAGCGGAGGGGAAGTGAGATCAGCAGGAGCAGGTGTACAGAGGTGTGCGGCTTTAAAAAACGGTAAATTATACTGGTCCCTTTACGTATGAAGGCCGGTCTCTGTACAGCTGTTGATATTCAGAACTGTTCTAAGATGAGCCTTGAGACGAAATGGATACCGTGTAACATTAAACAGCCGTAGGACTCTGAAGGATAGCCTGAATAGTTCAGGTACTATCCTGCTGACATTATCAAAGCATAGTTTATTTATTGCGATGGAGAGAGTGAGATAGGAGACTGAAATTTAGCTTGAATTATTTAGAAACTTTTTGCTTTGCCGTTATTTGATTTTAAGGTCATGGTCTCTTCTGAATGGTCCATTTTATTGGAAAATGCTCTGTATTTGAGAGCGTCTTGAAACAAAAATCTGCATACTTGCAAGAATGTGGGTTACTTGTAGATTATAGTGATGGTTTTTATCAGTTGTTTGGACTCTGGTTCTCTCATTCTGATGGCACCCATTCACTTCAGAGGATCCAATAGTGAGCAAGTGGTGCAATACATGTCTCCAAATCTGTTCTGTAAACAAAATCATTTACATCTCTGAGGGACTGAGAGTGCATTTTTAGCATTTTTTTTACTTTTTTGAAGTATGCCTTTAATTAATTAGGAAGGACATTGCAGTGTTATTTTGAAAGTGTGGTAATGTGTGGTGTGCATAGTTATTGTAATCACTTCATATTCATATTCATTTTCTTTTTCTTTTTTTTTTCTTTTTTTTTTGAGATGAACGAAATTGGATTTGAGTGGCCTGTGTTTTTTGCCCTGGAAGCGACACTATTGTGCTCGCTTGACGTTTTGGGCCTATTTTTAGTCCTGGAAGATGGCGTAAACGCACACAATACCAGAGAGGGAAGTAATGATGGATGTGTTGTGCTGATATGTGTCCAGTTCAGTAGACTGAAACTGGACATGGCTGGAGTTGCTCACACTTTTCTCAGGAGATCAAAATGCTCAATGATGTGTTCACAAACACAGGAACACAAGACAACACCAACTATTCATTTTTCTTTCTGTCTTTACTCATTCTTGTTTGGTTGCAAGTCAAATTATACATGCTAAGCACGCATTAATCATACATCAGATTCTGATTTTGACCATTTGTCATATTCATTGAAGACAGCACTCTTTGGGGTGTAAAGATTATTTTTAATAATGTGAAAGAGAATATCACAATTCAGAAAGAAAAACATTAATAAAATCAAAAAGGAGAAAATATAATCTTATATTTCATCAAGTGTATAAATAATTAAGATAAAAGTGCTAAATAACAAAAAAAAAAAAGAGAGAAATACAAGTTTATTATTATCAAACTAATTATGAATAATGAAAATAATGCAAATATTATTATTTTTTTTTAATCGCTTTTTAGACATTTTAGGAAAAAAATGGAACCCATATAACATGAATAAATCATATTTTGAATATCACATCATATTTTGTTTTATCTCTTGAGGTTGCCCATCAACGTTTTCTGAAGTTTAAGCATTTTCACAAGCTTCTGTGTGTGTTAGGGATGGGAAGATCCCCCGATTTGCTCGGTGCATCAGCTTAAAAAGTTAACAATGCAATGCATCGGTTTAAAATGTGTGCATCGGATACAAATTGGCATTTGTATCGCGATACATCGTCTCTATCATTGGTAAAACCGAATTTATTTCTTTATAATTGTTACGAATGAGGAGACAAGAGACATGCGGATTTACTTGCTAGCTGTTTAATGAACAAACTCAGAGTACAAACGGGTAGGGTAGATGACGGCAAAACAATAATGGCAGAGGCAGAGCAAAGAGTGGTCAAAGTCCAGGTGAGGGTCGGTAACATCAGATACAATCCAGATAAACACGGGAACACGGAATGGCAAAACGACGGGGGTTGACAGTGTAATAGGCCGTGCAAGACAAACAAACAGACTTGTTTATATACAGGTGAAAGTATGTCAAGCGGTGGAGCAAACAATGAAGTACCTAGACAACCAACGAGTGGGCGGAGACAAGAGTTCATTGCTGAGAGTCCATGAATGAAAACAGACGTAAACATACACACAGTTAATGGAGAGCTGGAGTGCCATCCAAAGTCTTGCTGGCACATCCAGCTGATCATCACAATAATTATTAGAAGACATACCATACTTTGGTTATTTTGAAAGTGCAATTTGTAAAATAAGTCATGCCACTAATACACATATAAAATATACAGGCAGAATCTGACAACACACTTGAAGTGCTGACATGGTGTGAGTTCGGAGACAATCACCTTTTTTATCTGTACAGCGTTACAGAGAACGAGGGCTTCCAATACCTGTATACCTGCATATTTGTTTTATTGCATCATACTGCATCGAATCGTGTTGAATCGAATCGAAATCGGAATGCACTGCATCGTAACATATTGTATCTCATCGCATCGCTAGCTGCTTCATGTATCTTTAATATATTGTATCGTTGGCTATGCAATGAGATGCGCCTCAGTTATGGAGATACACATCCCTACTAGTGTGTGTGTAATAAAAAGTCTTTTTTTTGTTTTTATTATTGGTGTTGAGTTCCCATTGTCTTCCCACAGTATTATATATATTTTTTTTACTATTTTTGTATGTTTTTATTGCTCAAACTTTTTTTATTGAACACATCTTTGGAAATCGCACACAATTGTTTGTGTTTGTTTCGCAGCATAATAATTATACCCTCTTTTATTGCCCTTTTCGGCTTCTTTGTTTTTTTTTGTTTTGTTTAGTTTTTTTTAACATAGCTCCTGTTTGATTGAAAACACAGCATACAGATTAAGGTTTGTATCTTGCCTGAGTTTACTTTACAAATCAAACCTCCTGCTTGATGGTGCAGCTGAGGTTGCTAGGCAACTGTGAGAACCGGGTGACAGCTCATAAAGTCTCTCAACATTCCAGCTCAAAATTCCAAATAACTCCACAGGATTATCTCCAAAACATCAAAGAATTATTACCGCCACACACCTATTAGAAACTTCAATTGAGGCAACATATTCAAAATCTCATTTGATATAGGAGCGCTTTTTTCCTCTTTGAGGCTTTTTTAAAAAAAATAAAAAATTAATTAACCATACTCTTCCCAAATTGTGATTCAAAGCATTTTATATGTGCGGCATAGCAACATAGAAAAAGAATTATAAATTTTTTTTTAATCTTATTTTTGAATTTTTTTTAAAACTTGTTTTTCACTTAAAAAGTTTCAACTAGAGAAATAAATCATACCAATGTGCTGTTAAACTCATTAATTTGTTTAAAAAGTTCAATATTAATATAAGTATTAACTAATTAAATTAGAAGAATGACATGTAGTCTTCAAATTTTTCTTAATTACATTACTGGCATAGTCTTCAGTACATGATTATTAGACATAATGCGTTAATAGTGATTCAGTGCAGTCTGAGTTTGACTGAGATGCAGGCCTGTAATTAAAATTAGCTGTATGGTTTTTTCTTTTTTTTTCAGGCTTATGTTCTTTTTTGATTGTAGAAGGCTTATTAAAGCTCCTAAAATGATCCAGCCAAGAACATTGAGTGCTTTTTCTTTTTTGTTGTCAATATTGTTGTTTAATTTATTGTGATCAACAAAATAGACAGTGGCTGCTCTATTAGACTGCATTTACACTACAAACTTAATGATCTGATATTTTTTTCTGGTTTTGTCCTGCCAGTTAGGATAATTATCTGTTTTCAAATTAATACCATTTTGGACATTTTGACTATTAAGCCTTCATTCAATGTTTGGTTTCTGGAACATTAGTTTGACAACTTCAACTTAACGTAACTCCAATGTAACTTAAAAATAAAATAATATTTGAAATACTGGAAATTTTGGCATTCCCAATATTTCATATTTTGTAAAACACATGGTTTTATCTTAAATAGAAGCCATTTGAATAGAGTTAATGTTGAAGTTTTCTGTATTCTGTTTTACATTTAGGCTGGAAAAGGAAAAGTCCCAGGCTCATGTTCAGGCCCAGGCAGAAGCTCAAGCCCAGGTGAAGGACGAGGTGAGCAGGATCCTTGCGTTAGAGAAGGAGCAGAGCGTCCAGAAAGCCATACTAAGAGAAAAAATCAGCACCGAGGATGAAAGACTGCAAGCTCAGATATATGTGAGTAAATTCCCAAATACAGAACTGCATGAGTCTGTCTGTGTTGTAAACAGCTTTGTTCATGTTGCACAGAAATCCATTTCCAAATCTTTAGGTCTATTCCACAAATGATGAAATCTTATCCCTTTGTTTAGACAGTGATGTCAATATCCGGTCCCTCTATATATTGATGACTTAAGTGCCATGAGACGTAATAGAGCTACTGCTATACTTGAAATGGCTGCATTTGTCTACAATGTCATATAGTTTTTGCTGTTCAGTCTACAAAAGACTTAAAAAATTTGAGTCGGCTATGCCAAAAATCTCATTTTCCCTTCAAGATAGACCTCCTCTCTTAAAATAATGTTGCCTCACAGGAAATAATTTAATGTAAATTTAGCTTGGGACTTATTCTCAACCTGGCACTGAGAGCGATGTGTGTGTTTTTTTTTTTGTTTTTTTTTTTTACATGTTTGCTTTATTTAACACTGCACCGACAATATAACAGCCTGTAGAAAGTCATTCTTCCCATGTAAGAAAATCACATCTCTATAGTATGTACAAGATTAACAAATCAGCAAGGAATGGCAAAGTATCCCTGAGAAAAGTTTTCCAATAAATTTCTGTGCAAGGTCCTTTATTCTCAAAGACATTATTTTAAAGCTAAGATATTTTTGGTACTTATAAAATTACTTATTTTTGTACTTTTTTATTTACAGAAACTAGGAGTGGCAGTGTATTCAAATAATGAAATGAAATCATGTAATTACTACATTTATAGAATGAGGGCAGTGTGAACATTCATCAAAACATTTCCTTTTGTGTTTATTTGAGTAAATGATGACAACCTTTTCTGTCCTTTTAAAACATAAGTAAAACCCTCATAAGTTTGATTATCATCTTTTCTGCCTTAACTGGGCAGCCATAATGAGGTTGTGACTTGGTCGTGACCTTATACCACTTATTTAACTCGTTCACACAAATCAAGATATCAACAAACTCTCACACAGTAATCATGTACAGAGAAAAGAGCATGAACACCTTTATTGATAAACTTAACATCTTCTATGCCAACCCAAAAGGAATACCAGTGTAATTTTATTTGCAGGTAGCTAAATTGCCCTTGTAAACACATTGTAAGACGAGGGGCCCCGCCATTGGTTTTGACAGGGCACAGATTATTTGAGCATGAAGTAAAAAAAAAAGAGGTTCCCCGGAGAACTGGAGCTGTTTACAAACGTATGGTATTGATTACATAGCTCATTTCACACAGTCATCTCTGTAATAGAAAAATGAATCATTTTTGGGATGAGGGTGAGATGTGCTGTAATTCACAGCTGAAAGGAAGGTGTGTGTGTGTGTGTGTTTGAGAGAGAGAGAATTGGGAAAGCATCATTGGGAACAATGGGTAAATCTAAACAATGTAAGGAGGAGGGGGCCGCTTGGGGTGCTTTGTGTGCAGAAATGTTTTCTCTGGATTTCTTCATGGCGGTATGATTTCAGCATTTGCTCTTTAAAAGGTTTTAGACCACGTCTAGATTTTGAACAGACCAACTGCAGTTGAAATAAACACAAATATGGATCCCAGCAGGCCAAAGAATCAATCCATTCTAATTCAATCCCTACCCACTGCAATACAGTATAATATGCACAAAATCACCAGCAGTTGTGACTCAGACCAATAATGAAGCATACTCGAGTAACAAATTGCTAGTTTATGAGTGTTACTCAATATTACGGGTTTATCAAGAGTCAGACTGTCAGATATGCATCTGCGGTGTCATTCAGCTTTTGTAGGCTTTTTTTTTTTTTTTTATGTACTTTAAAAAAAAAAATCTCTTTCAAAATATCAACATATTTATAAATGTTTTTCTTTTAACAGAAAAGACCATGTTTTACATTGTCTGTCTATATTAGATTTTTATTTCATATTTCATTGTGCACATGCATTTTCTTCTAGTTTTATTGTCATCCAAGTTATTCTGTAAAAACACTGTTTAACAACATTAAACGTGAAGTTGAGCAAATCTCAAAATTAATTACTTACCCTCATGTAGTTCCAAACCCATAAGACCTTTGTTCATCTACGGAACACAAATAAAGATCATTTTGATGAAATCAAGAGCCAATTGACTCTGACAGCAAAACAACAGAAATGATCCCAGATCTAGAAACGTAGCAGAAACATTCTTTCTTTTATGATTCTAGAAGAATTCTTTTTTGCACAAATAAAACAAAAATAACATAATTTACTCTTCTCCTATGACTTGCATCTCTGCCATTTTATCTCAATACATTTTTGTCTTTGTGCAAAAAAAAGAGTATTCTCCTAGCATTGCAAAACTGAAGTTGATCCACTGATGTCACATGAACAGTTTTACCATGTTTCTGGACCTTGATCATTTCATGTGTGTTGCTGTCAATGGAGGGAGATGGCTTTCTGATACCATCAAAAATGTCTTAATTTGGACGAATCTCTTATGGGTTTGGAGCGACATGAGGGTGAGTAATTAATAACAGAATTTTCATTTTTGAGTGGACTAACCCTTTAATATCTATTTTTATACTGAACATTTATAATGTTGCTTAAAATTAACTTTTATTTTATGTTTAATGAATTAATGTTATTTTACACAAACTATTATATAATTTTATAAACAATCAAAAAAAAAAATCTACCTATCATTATGTAAGATCAGAGTATACAAATATAAAAACATATATTATCAAATCCAATTTGTGTTAGCAAATAAAACCAGAAATATAATGACAGCGCATTAATGGTCATAATTTAGTTTTATAATGATCAAATTGTTGAGTATCTAGTTTATTAGCTGATTATTTTAATTTTAATATGATATTAAGATTCTAGTTGATAAGTATAAATTTTCTCCCTAATTTTTAATGTCTTCTGCTGCTTATCATTGCTTATCGTAACAGTTATAGTCAGTAGAGGGTCGATTATATACTATGATTCTTTAATTGTGTGATAAGTGTTTGGCCTTGAGTGTTTTGCGCTTTTCACTGCTCGTCAAGCATCCAGGAAATAGACATGTAAATATATCATATGAATCAATGAGGAAAACTAGATATGTCTTGAGATATGTCTTTTCCTTTCAGTATGAAATGAACACGTACACACAAATGCACACACTGACACACACACAGAGGAAAATTAGTTGGACAGGTTCTTGTCTTTTTCTCTTAACAGAAAATTTTCACTCACGGACATCATCACACACATTTCATCCCTCTCAATTTTGAGTTCTTCCTTGAGCGGAGCTTCTTTAATAGAATTTGAAGGGTTATCGCCAGATTCATGCCGCTTTTTCTCATGTAATCATCCGTTCTGACAGTGCTATCATAAAACTCTTTTCTTTTTATTTCTTTTTTTCACCTTGAAATGGTTTTTTCCTTGTGAAAGGCTGCAGACGAACCTGCCACGCTTTCATTGTAATCTCTCGGTTTTCAACTACAAATGGGACTTGTTGTTTTTCCCATCCAACTGTTTTTGATTTCAAGCTATGGCTAGATGTCTTTTTGCTTAGCAGCATGTGTATAGGTCAATCATTTTTGCATGTAAATGACCTGATTGCGGAATTAAAAAATTGATTTACACATCAACAAAGTGAGAATATGTTTAATAAACATGACTCACGCGCACTATATAGTGAGTTGATCAATACGTTGTTCTTTTATCACAAAGTAATGTTCAACCTGTTAGTAATTGGAAATTGAAATGAGTTTAAATTGCCTCCAAAACATCAATAAGTGTTTGAAAGTCCTTGCTGGGGTAGTACATGGTTCTGCTGCTCTCAGCACACTTTGAATAGATGGACCTTTCAAAGATGATTTGTTAAGTCCTTTGTCCTAGCTCCTTCCTCTGAGCGCGTTTCTGCCTGACTGCAAGGCGTTCAATCATTAAACATCAATCAGGCTTTTGAAATGCGTTCTTACTGCGAGTAAGAGCCGCAGTGCCACACTTTAGGGTTTCTGCAGTTTGCTTTACAAATGCATTAGCCAGGCGGTGTACACACTCACTCGTGGGACATTTACATGGGCCGCTGGGTTCTTAAGGTATTAGTTGTGTTCTCTTGGGTTTGAGCCTTCTAAGCAGAGGAGGTCATATGGACAGCAAGATTTCCTCGACTTCTTCTTTTGAACTCTGTAGTAGTGAGAGACGTTTTGGTAACTCTTTACAATAAGGTGTCATTTGTTAACATTAGTTAATGTATTCACTAACATGAACAAACAATGGATCTTTGTTCATGTTAGTTTGTTAAGAAACACAACTTGTTGCTGCTAAAATGATCATTAACTAAGATTAATATATGCTGAAGAAATAATGTTCTTAGTTCATGTTAACTAATGTTAACTAATGAAACTTATTGAAAGTGTTACCGAAGTTTCTTATGTTTACCACGGCTAATTTTATTTATCAGAAGTAGAGTGTCTTAATATTTTACAATATTACGGTTTTAAAATTGTAATAATTCTTTAACAGAACAGCATTTAGTATAATATGAAATTATGATTGTTTGTAATATTATAGGTCGTTTTTTAATAAATGACTTGAATGAATTAAAAGTGAAATCTTTGCTAAATAAATGTATTAATTTATAAAAAATAAAAAGAAAATCATATTTGAGGATTCTTTGATCAATAAAAATAAATAAATAAATACAATTGCTATAAATTTTAATTGTAAAACTTAATGTTTCCTTGATGAAATTAGTATTTTTAACTGTAATTACCAATTATAATGATGTTACAATATACTATTGGAAACTTAATTGTGTATGGAGTCATCACAAAAGTTTGGTATTTTTGTCATTGCAGTTATTGTGAATATTTAACACATGGGTTGTAAAAAATGTATTTTAGCAACCGAATAACTACCACATTTCCAGTGCTGGCTTCTCAGAGACGACTGGAGCCTAATACCTGAGAAACACAGCTTGTACTTCAAAGGTTGTGAACTATTAAGCTGACCAGTGCTGCTCTATGAGCATTTTATTTTTTCTCTCCTCGTTCAAGGAGATATCGATCCCACTCTCATCAGAATTCACACCATGCTCTGGTCTTCAGACACCGTTTGTCACGTACAATAGCTGAGTGCTGAGTGCTAGCTCCGGCTGCATTCTCCGGGAACAGTCTTCGCACGCCCAAATTAGCCTCTCCAATTATCTCGCCCGAGCCAAGAGCTCTGAGGTCGCTGTTCCGATGGCTGTCCTTCTTCTCAAACAGAGCACTGACTCTACCTTAAACCATGAATCATTTTCCTCCAAGCCCACCAGCTTAGTAACAAATCTCTGTTTTCTTCTGCCCAAAGACCCTGACTCTTGCTAGCTTTTAAAAGTGCTTGCAATGTACACTTATGTGGTAAGCCTTCTTGTTTCATACCTCAGGATTTTTGTTGATCAGCTTGTTTGGTGGACGCAGGAATCAATGTTATTTGACACTTACGGTAAGTTCACATGGGGCGTCAGCATCAATGCTTCCAAATGACTTTGAATGGGTGACGTCAAGCGTTGCCGAAAGGAATTGTGGATCCATCAGCGGCGCTTCACTGGCATTGCTCGCGGGCAAAAGTTGAGAATTTTTCAACTTCTGCCATGATCAACGCCAGTGAAGCGCCGCCGACGGACGTGTCAGCCAATCAGGATCACTCTATGCAAAAACAGTAGCCAGGCGTCAGCTAATCACGTTCCGAGCTTTTGTTGTTGAGTTCCTGTCTTATTTCATTGGCTGACGCTGCTATGACCATGGCTTCAGTGCCAAACTTTATCCACGCCTTTCTTTAAGCGTTGATGCCCTGTGTGAATGTACGGTTAAAATTGCTTGTATTGCCTTAGACTTCCAACAAGAGTGTCACTTTCCCATAGACCTGTTGATTATATCGAACTTGCTCATTTTAGGTGCATTGCAGTGACATTTTGTGATTTCTTCACTGTGATGAGAAGTTCTCGTGTATCTCTTCGACCATACATGCTGTCAGCGATTCTAGACATTAATATACTCGTCAAGTCTGGTAGTGTTTGGGTTTCATTGACTCTGGCCCTCTAGCGATCTTTCAGGACAGCCAATCAATCACAACGCATATCATTTCATTCAGACACTGGCAAGCCCTGGGGCGAACATTTCAATCAAACGCATAGTCATCAATCTCCAACCCATGGGCCGATGCAACTTATTCGATGGCTGGCGACGTGATTTGTGGAGACAAAAGAACAGACAGTCTTGCAAAAGCTCCTGAAATGTGCGCTAAGAAAGCAGAAAATCCCTGACATTTTCTCACCCTGCAAATCACCAGGGATTGTTGTTTTTGCAGTCACCCGAAAGCGTTTAGCAATTATCTGATTGTGCAAAGCTCTCGCGTCTCAAACACCGTGCCAAAATATTCATCACTTATTTAACACTTAACTAACACTTAAGCCACAGAAAATAATCATCCTTTAAAAGAAACAGTTGTGGTAATAGTTTCATGTGCGCTCACTACATTTTCCTTTTTTAACGGTTGCGTTTACTATTAATCATGATTAATTTAATCATTTTATTGAATATTGTTAATTAATTTTTTTGACTACTGAATTAAGTCTTCATTTCTTGTTAATGCACAGGATTTGAATCATTTATGTAGCTGCACTTTTAACAAAATGGTGTTACTTTAATATCAGTTTAATATATATTTTTTTAAGCTTTCCCCCCTCTGATCTTAAATCGAGTTTTCTGCTTCTACAATCAGCTCTTCCTATTAGAGTCTGCAGATGTTTTTATTTGATGGTTGGATGGTCTGCAGACGCCACTTGAGTTAAGCTTGTATTTCTAGAGTACAAATGTCCCCCTCCCCAACCTCTCTCTCTCTCTTTTCCCTTCCTCTCTTCTTTTCGGTGGCCTTCAAATAGCGCCAGCCATAGCAAGCACCCCTCTTGCAAATCTGTGTGCTTCAAACGCTGTTACATTTTAGATACCGCTGACTGGCCCTGACTGATAATACCCCACAATTTAATTTTTCCAGGTGTTAAAGAGGACTTGCTGGTTTTTAAATTGGATGTACTAGTAGGTGGTATTTAGGGAGGGAAAAAATGTTTTCCCCCTCCTTACCTTGTTTGAGAGGTCTAAGAAATTAGTTTTCTACATCTTTAGTCTTAAGTGGGGGGGTTTGTGTGATCTGCAGTATAAATGGAGATGTGTTAGTATTCGTACAGGTTAGGGTTTTTTTGCCTTGTAAGTTTACTGGCCTTGTAAGACTTTCAACCAGTTTAATAGATAACAGATGTTGAAAGAGTATTCTACAAGACAAATAACTTGATTTACACATAACCTTGAGTCTTAATCTAGTTTTAACTTCTATGCAAATAGTGGGCAGATTCACCACTCCAGACAATCTACAGACTCGTGAAATTTTAAAGTCAATTTCAAAGTCTCAAGGCTAAGTCTTAGGCTATGTAAGCTTATGCAGAGAATAATTTGCAAAAAAAAAGTTTTTTTTAAATAAATATATATATATATATATATATATATATATATACTTTTTTATATAAATTCAATTAACCCTCTGGGGTTTGAAGTGATTTTCAGGCCCTTGATATGTTTTGACATACCCTGATATTTGTTCTTATTTCAGCTTCTAACATACATTTATTTGGTTAGTAACGTTTTGGGGGAAAATGTTGCTGAAATAAGGCCATAAAACCCATACTGCATAGTTCTGAATGAAACTTTTGAGTAGGTCTTGTAGGATAAATTATTTACATCAAAACGATGTTAATATCATCCTGCTTACTCATTCACTGAAAACAATATGTTGACAATAATCAAAAACAGTTGATTTAATAGTAATTCAATTGTAAAGTAATTTCTATTTTATTTCCTTTATTTATCACCAGTTACCTGCTTTATTTTAAACTTTCATTTTTATATTTTTCTCTAAATAAATTAAATAATGTATTCATTTATTTCATTTTATTACTTGGAAACGGATTATGCTGCATATAACACATTTCCCTCAACATCATTATATCAAATAGCTCTAGTAATGGCAGTAAATGCAAACTAAGATCTGTGTGCCAACAATGGATGCAATATGTGACTCTGCAAAATGATGTTGTGCCAGTGCAGTGAGGTAGGCCTGCATATTTTTTGGATTTATGGTAATCTTCAGACTAACCGTGTATGTTGAGCATGTGAATGTGTGGGTGTTTGGATGGCTGGTTTCATTTTCAGTAAATTAGGTGTGTAACGTACAATTCCGCTTTGTGTGTGTGTTTCCGTGTCTGTTTTCCCTCGTCTCCTTCTAGGCTTGGGCTCCCTGCTGATTCCCCCTTGTTCACTGAGTTCTGTAGCCTTTGCTGCCCACATGCAGTGCCAGTGTTCTGAAACTGGCCCTAATTGGCTGGGTCTCTGGTTGGCACCGGTGCCCGGTGCTCACCCCGGCAGCTAATTGGCTCAGTCGGCCGCCCGTTTCCACGATCTTCGGCCAGGGTTGGATTGATGGATGGCAGCAGGTGTCAGGAAAGCTGCTTTCTGACAGAGCAGCTTGTGAAGTCAATTTACAGCCCAAAAGGCAACAGGAGGGTTTCTGCATGTAGCCGTGCCTCTAGAGAGAGAAGGTATTTGAAAACACTGCTATTTTTAGACCTCATTTTAAATCTTGGAACTGACTTTCCCCAGTTATATAAAATAAGGGTGTAAAAATCGCTATTCTGCAAAGATGGCAGAGCTCCAGAAAGGCTGAAATAAGTGGGATATAGCTGTTGTGATCTGGGCTTTCCTTATCCACCGCCCTAATCCTTGATTATCACACTTCATTATGAGCGCAGATTTGCAATTAAATTTCGCCGGAAGCATTGTGAGCAGTACAATGAACAAAGGTGTATTTGGACTTGGTGCTGAGGTGAAGGACGCAGAGTTGGAGAAAAAGAAGAACACGGGCATGAAGTGAAGAAATATCTCAGTAGTTTATTTCTTTTACACATTTCTGTAATAGTTTCTGATTGGTCCGTTTTAGAATTCATAAATGGTTTTTTTTCTAAAGACCGCAGAGCTTTTTCTACTCTACGGTTTCCGCATAATTAAATAATTGAACTCAAATCGATCTTTCAAGCCTATTTATTTATTCATTTATTTGGTAAGTAGACTTTTAATAAAGAGGATAATGTACAGTCAGACGGTCATTATGGCAAAATAAACCCTTTGAGGGTGATTTAAGACCCCTGCTCCGCCGTCTGGGTTCATTTTGCGATAACGACCGGCCAACTGTACATTATCCCTTCCTAAATTTACATAGTAAACATGATTGAACATGTGTCTTTGGGTGAAAAGGGCTGTACTCAGATGCGAATGGACCAGTTCATGAGGTTTCTCCAGATGGACAAATGCCATAATTAGATTTCCACTAATGCCCATATTGACATTGGCTTTATTCACCCTTGATTTATTTTCTATGCGGACTTGCTGCTACCAGCTGCCTCGGTTTCATTTTGTTTCCATGTCATCTGCATTAGCAAAATAGTAAAAAAAACATGTTTTTGCAAATGAAGACAACACTTTCCACAGTGAATTGAGGCACGCTGATAATTGCTGAGAGTGTGGTGAGAGCACAGCCCTGCTGTTTATCTGCCTTTAATTGGGAAGATGCCCAAATGTGAGCACAGAGAGAGCGGCCGTGTGGGAGTTACTGTCCTGCCACTGGTCACAGATCTGCGGTAGAATCTTTTAGCACAATCAAAATTCTCACTCCTGCTTTTTGTGTTTGTGCGAAAGTTCTAAATTCTAATATGTTTTTGTACTAGTTCTGATTGTCTTAGTGTGCTGAGCTGTGGGGTTGCCAGGTTGATTTAAGTGGTTGCTAAGGTATTTCTATGTGTTCAACTTCAATATGTAAATGTAATATGGTCTGCCATTTTAATTGTCAGTTTTTATCAGAACTATAATGCTCTCTTGTTTAAAAGTTGCAATATACATTCAACAAAAATATGCATTGTAGTTAACTTTCCCATTTAACTATTTCCATTAAAGGAAAATTAGATATATAATTTATAATAGATTACGATTTATACTAAATGGACATTAAAATGCTGTTTTGTTTTTTTTTTGGCCATTGTTCTGTTTTTCATTTTAGTTTAGTTTGCTTTTTGTTTGCATGTCAGTGTAGTTTTGGTTTCTGGTTTGGTTTGCTTTTTTTCGTTTAATTTAAATTTTATTTATTTATTTTTTGCACCAATGTGCAAAGTTTGTTGTTGTGGTAACTCAAGGCCCTTTTTTTGAACGTATTTCAGATGTCTCTCTGATCATCGGGGGTGATAAAGGACACAAAAGGAGTTATTGTAGACAGAAATGGTCAAACGAGGCTCACCTTGAACTGCCATGGAAATAAAGTTAACTGGGAGATACCAAGGGCAGCCCTCCTTTACCCAGAAGGCCCCAGTGGACATGAATATGTAAACAGCTCCATCTCGTTACTGTACCTCCTGACTGAGGTCATGCACACAAATGTCATGCGGTCACCATCAGCATGAAATCCAAAGTCAACTGCATGTCTGAAGGGCAGCCACGCTTCTCTTTCTTTCTTCTCTCCGTTATGTGTCTCTGGTTTACCTTGACCCTCTCTCTCTGTCTTTGTGTCTCTCTTTTTCTCTTTCCCCACTTATTTGTTCCCTCACTCCCTTGAGGGAGGACTTTATTCCAAAGGCAATTGTTCTGCCTTTCGGGTCCCTTCGTGCGTCCTCTACTCAGATATTAGTGAGAGGAACACTCTTTTGTTTTGTCCTGGATCTCCGCTCTATTGTCTGCCTCTGCTCTTCTCTGTCTGCAGGGGTGTCTTTCTCCTCTGTATTCGGCTGTTCTCTCTCTGTGGTAATAGATGGCTTAGCCCTCCTTAGAGACTGCTTTCCATGAACGTGACTGATGATTTGATTTCCCCATGGTTTTCCCCATATGGCCTCAGCAGAGATAACGCCAAGCTGAAAAGTGCTTCAGCCATCAGTTAATACCTCGGGCTGCTGATCAGTCAATTAATCAAACTCTGTGATCGGGTTGGTCCGAGTCTGACCCGTGGACTGACAGCTGGCCTGGCACAGACAGTGTTATGGGCTCTAAACCTCAATGACGCATGCAGCCATTTAGCATATGGAAAAATTTGGCTTTGTTTACACATCCAAATTTTGTCTTCATGTTCAACATTTTTGTCAGTTTGTTCATGTGATATTTTAATCAGTCTGAAAATCCAAAAAGAGCAATTCAAAATGTATATTTATTTGTATTATTTATATTTATATTAATTAATAATTATAATGATTTTATGAATGATTATAATGAATAATAATTTTTAATGATTTTAATAATACATTTAATTAAATTAATAATACTAACCCAGATTATTAGTGTGTGTGTATATATATATATATATATATATATATATATATAAAGTTTAAAGTATATTATAGGCATTTATAAAATATTATACATTAAAATTTTGCAATACAGTTAATTATGAATAAATTACAAATGCTTATTATAATACCTACTGTTATATATATATATATGTGTGTGTATATATATATATATATATATATATATATAAACTTTTTTGACTGAAAAAATAGTATTCAATAATAATAATAATAATAATAATAATAATAATAACACCTTGCCATTGCATTACCAACTGTTTTCACCGCCCTTCAATTTTACAGCAAGGGTACAATCTTACAGCAATTTACCACGCAGTTTTGCAGAATGTCACATTACATTCATGTAAAAAATTAATTTTTACTTTGCTGTTCTTGCCGAAGACATTATTAAAGAAAACATATACAAATGTATACATTATATTTGGATTTCTACATCTGAAAATGGAACTGGATGTGCAGTGATTGAGAAAAATTATTTAAAAACAATTTCAGATATGGCTTTTGTTAATTTATTAAAGGTACTTGCATTAAACCAGAAAAAAATATAAATGAGCAGTATTTCAGATTAGAATACGCAATTTTTAAATGACAATATTCCAAGACCAGACAATAATTTTGATATATCTGTCTATGAGCATATAGGCTGACTTTGTTAATTCATATGGATTAGCTGGAGATACTTCTTGACAGGTTGACGGAGAAGCGTGTGCATGCTTGTGTGTTTTAGGGCACTGGATCGATTGTGGTGTCAGAGGACCAAGACATTTGTAGAGTGGGGGTCTTGGATATAGGGCACCAAGTCTGATTGGGAAATCTTTGTATCTGGTCCCTTTAATAGTAAAGGACAGGCCTTCTGGTTGACCGCTAATTTGATCTTTGCTCACAGAAAATGAGGGCCGGACTCTTCCAGGACAGTTAATTTTTTTACCCCCTTGTGTCCAGTCCTACACAGGGGGCTGTCAACTTCTTCTGCCTACGCAAGAATGACCTCTGACCTCTGTTCAGCATCCCTCTCAATTACCCACTGACCCTTCCTGTCATAGCAGCACAGACTGCTGGGTAATACACCAGCTTCCCAGACACCTTTAAAAAGGATGTGATTTCGAGGGGCAAAGTATCGTCCCATAGAGAAAAACAGTTTGCTTGAAACTGTGTGAAATCTTCAAGGACTGCCTCATTTGCCATGCATAAATCGACCTTGTTAAAGGTGCACTGTTCTGCACTGAGCTTCCCAAAACCGTTTGGCGTGAAATTAATCATCATATTTTTCACAAGCTTCCAAAATCAAACCCCATGTTTTTCTTCCAAGTTACACTTTTACACTCTCTCATTATCACTTTTATTGCCATTCTTCTCAGTGCCAATTAGATCTGAACAGGCTGGCTGTGACCCGACATTTGACCTTCGACCTGTGCCTGCTGTACGAGTTGAACTCCTGAGTTTGTTCTGGCAACTGAGTTCCTTGTGATGGATGCCGGGGCCTGAGTAACTCTGACCTTGTTCGGTTCGGCCGCCGAAGGTCATGGTGAAAGAGACGACGCTTTTAACAAAGAGCTTTGATTTGTTGTCTCATGTGTGGCTCTCTGCTTGCAAGCGTTTTTTCCGCTTCATTAAGACCGCGTTCACCTCAGGTCGGGATGAGGGAAGGCACGAACCACCCAGACCCGAGCTGAGCTGCCAAAACGTCGCTGTACTTTGCGTAGGAGGGCAGATGACGAATCAGTCAACATGATGAGAATGGAGATACTGTAGAAGGATGGAAATAGAAAGAACGAGGCATTTTTAAAATATCTTCCTGACGCAGCACATGCTTTTACCTGTTATGTCGGTACATACCGCATTAGTTCAAACTCTACAGCGCTCGGCTAATTAAAAACATTGCTCTTCTTAATTATTCAGCTGCAGCTAATTGATATTCAGCAAGACACTCTTCCTTCTAAACGACCCGTTTAATTTGACCATGGGGTCTGCTGCGATGATGCCGAAGTCATCCTTCCATGCGAGAGCTGAGATTGTGTGGGAAGAGGCAAGTTTGCAATTAAAACAAAGTTTTTTGACGTATTATATCTGTCTACTTTTTTTTTCTTCTACAAGCTGGAGGAAATGCAGCCCATCTGTTGCTTTGGGCCGTGCTGTATTCTCACTTACCAGATACAGAATGATAAATGTCACCGGGCATCTGTTTTTATTGCTCATTTTACAGAAGATGCATTTGTTGATAGTGCTGGTTTTGTCTTTAAAAGAATGGCTTGGATTATAACTTAATGTATGTCTACGGCACATTGGGTGTCTGGCTCATCCATCTATGTGGATAAACGAATGGGAAATGCATTTACAGTTATTGTATTTTTTGTTGAAGCACTTATAGCATTGTGCGTAAACTTGAGATTGATAATAACTTGAATATTCCATGGAGTCACGCAATGAAAGTTTTTCTTATAATGGGTGTGAGTGGGCGACAGCACGGCACAAAAATTGTCTCAGGGATAGCAGTGTTTTTAATGGGTCGTATAATGAGAAATTCAATTTTCATTGACCTTTTAAAATAACAGTTCATTGTATTTTGAAAGTGTGTACTTAACTTTCTTCAGTGTGTAAAAAAAAAAAAAAAAAAAAAAAACCTAAAAACAAGATTTGTTATTGCTAGTTC
>JAUYWG010000034.1:8306835-8333942 GCA_034779775.1 Enteromius afrohamiltoni | reverse complement strand
TCCCCAACTAAGCAAGCCAGAGGAGACAGCGGCAAGGAACCAAAACCCCATCCATTAGAGAAAGGGGGAAAAAAACCTTGGAGAAACCAGGCTTAGTTGGGTCCAGTTCTCCTCTGGCCCGACGCCCAGCACCTAATTTCCAGTTTTAATAATAATAATAATAATGAATGTAATCACATTATTCACTGAAAATGTTTTTTTTTTATTAATAATAATATATTTTTATATAATTTAAATTATTAATTTAATTATTACTTAAATAAAACATAATAATAATAATAATAATAATAATAATAATTAATTGAAATAAGTAGCCCAAAATAAGTAGAAATAAGCCGTTTTATTATTTCTAAATGTTAATTTGTGGCTGAGTTTTATTTTACTCTATGGTGCTTGGTTCCCCTAATTGGGGTCATTTTTTGTAATTGCATGAAAAAGAGCAACCAGTATATTGTTTAGAATCTTTCACATAACAGAAAAGGAGAGAAGAATGTGACTAAAAATTTGTAGCAACTAATCAAATCATTTTATGAAGCATTGGATTGATTTTGAATACATATCACAATATTATGGTGTTTTTGTTTTTACTGTTTCCTCCTGGTCTCTCCTCTGTACTGCAGTTTTCCCTAGCGTTTAAAGTGTAACAGTATCAGTAGCGAAAAGGAAAAAGAGCGTGAATGAGAGATAGAGAGAGAGAAGAGAATAAAACGCTGATACATATTACATGTCTCTTTCAATTCAGTTTGCTCATTTATCAGTGGCTTGTGTCTGACAGCCCATCACAGCTCTGAGACGGCGGCTGCCACCTCCAGCCTACTTATTGGTGTGGCCACTCAAATTGCCTCTGAAACAATATCTATATATGTACTGTACGTATATATTCGCCAAAGATTTTCACTCAATACTCTCATATTTCAACTGAGACCTGAGGTTTTTTTTTCGCTAGTTCTTTTCAGGGGGTGAGGGGGTTTATCCTCAATTGAATTCTTAGTAGTTTTGTGTCTTTCTGATGATGCTCCGTGATCACAGTGGAGTGCTGAAGTCTGAGGTATTCAAGAAAGTTACTAATACAGTGTTTTTAGTCTGATCGATGGAGTTTAAATGACCTCAAGGGCACTTGACTGCAGTGGCTTTGGCTGTGTGTTTGCCTTTTTCTTTTTTTCCTGTAACATTGCTTTATTTTTTCTGTTAAGCCAATCAGAGCCGGTGATAAAATTCCTATTGCATTGCACCTGCAGTTCAGTGTTTTCCATATTTGGTGTAGTGTTTTAATTCAGAATATTGGTATATTTCTTAGAATTAAAATAACCTTTATATATATATATATAATACACTTTTTCCAACGTGGAAATATGTTCCTAATCTGTTTATGATATATGTAATTTCTGGAGGTTTTTAATATTTATAAATCAGTTATAATAAATGAATAATGAATAATTGAATGATCACTAATGATACATTTTTATTTTTATAATTTTTTTTTTTTTAAAATAATCCCAATTCTATTACATTTTGAAGAGCACAATCTATCTGAAATTCCTCCTGGACAACTGGTTCATAGTGCACTGAATTCACAATAAAAATGTATTAAATTATTGTCACGTAATGTGGCATAACTTTTTCTTACAACTTACTCTTCATTCAAAGCTTTTATTCAGACTCTCAGAAGCTGTTACCTAGCAACACTATATGATGTGGTCGTAGTAACCCGTAGTAATGCTAGACATGGATTTGAATGTAAATTGCTCTTCTCTGCATGTAACACTCTGCCTTTCTGTTTCTCGTGCTTACTAACAGCATTGTTAAGTGAAGGACGCGTGTTGTTTTATTTAAGATCAGTGTGTGGTCATTATCTCTTCCTCACTGTAGACGAGACACTGGAAAGGGACAGCGTCTGTCTCTGCACGGGGCCTCGTTAATTTAATTAGCTGAGTTTTATCTAGTCGAGAGACACTGCTTGAGCTTTGCGTTCATACTCATGTCCCCTAGTTTTTACTTTCAGACAGCTATGAACATAGGAGAAATGTATTATCATTTGTACACCATCACGTCGTTCCAAACCCATATGAGTTTAAATGTCACTAATATGTCACTCTAAAAATGTTTTCCATGCTTGGACTGCATGTTTAACATGATGCCGCTGAATTACAGCGTTAGTGCTTGTTTGCGACGTTTCCACTCGTCTGTTTTGTTTCACGGTCTCCCGCAGTACGAGGCAGTGATGGAAGGATTGACTCCACAGGCCTCTGTTCTGCTTTCCTTCCCTGTTTGCAGTCGCCAGCTTTGATTTGTTAAAAACTCGGTCTCGCGCCTCCGCCGGTGCACTGTGGAGCCAATATGGCCGCCGTGCTGTTGAGCCATAATGGCTGTCTCAGCAGGGGTTTCCCTCTACATCCTCTCTGGTCTGTGAGAGATAACACAGCCTGCTGATTACTCCAACACTGCTCAAGTCTGCAATATTTAATTTGAACATGGGGATGTTTCTCAAAACACCACCTATGCACCCTCGGTGGTAGAAGTAACTTTTAAGAGGTTCTTTCATTAGTCCATAATACCCCTGTGTGCACCAGATTAAATAAAGTTTTATTTTTAGATGCCTGTAAATGGCAAGTGAGAAAGGAGTCTGACAGCTGCTTTGTTAAACAGATAAAGAACTGGATTCTTTAGTAGTGCTTGCTAAGGCCATGAATGAGACCATGAATGTGCCTCAAATCATGAGGATATTCTGATTTTAAAAATGTCACGGTAGTATAACTGCAACATTATAACATCATATATCATAGTTGCACCACATGACCTTGATTTTCAGATGAAAGGGTTTTACTGTTAAAACACTTTTGTCTGTTGGATTACATCACTTTGTTGGTCGTGCCACATGACTGACTTTTCAGGATAAAAGTGTTTTGTCTGTTGTAACATTTAACTTGTTGGTTGTACCTCACAGTTCAATTTGCAGACAATCCTGTAAAAACGTTAGTTGCACCACATGACTTAAATATCACTGATTATAGATATTAGCATTTCTTAAATATATACATATATTATTGTAGGAAGCAATAATAAAACATTTTTATCTGCTAAATAAAACCTGGAGGTCCACTGTCCTGCCAAATTTTGCTCCAACCTTGATTAATCTCACCTGCCTGTAGCTTACAAAGTAATCCTGAACATCTTAATTTGCTGGTTCAGGTGTTTTTTTTTATTAGGGTTGGAGCTAAAATTTGCAGGACAGCGGATCTCCAGGACCAGGATTTAGAAGCCCTGCAATAAATAATAATAAAACACTTTTGCAAAATCAAGGCATGTGTTGTGTGGAGTACATTCATGTGGTCCAACAGAGAAAATAGTTTTAATAATAAAAGCAAAACATAAGAAATTGTGTTTTACTAATAAAAACAAAATCAAAGGTGGTTTAATATATATGACGTGTTAAGCCTTTTAAAAATAATCGATTATTTGCCCTTTTTATGACAAGGTTAAGTTAGTTGAGGTTGTGAAATGTCAATGTCAGAGCTTTCAAAATCCTAATATTTATGAAATAAAAAAATATTTTTTGTACAAATTTTTAAAGCTGAAGTTCAAAAATTATTGCTGAGATGCAAGATGAGTAAGACCAGGTTTTGTAATCATAATCTGATTACAGTCTGCTCTGGCTATAGCGGATGAAGATGAGGGTTTAGGGTTTCGCAAGAGAGCATGTGGGTGGTAAACGTCTGCTCTCAGATTGATGGAAGGGCCTCTAAATCAGTGTGGCCCAACTCTGAAATCAAAATCAGCACCTATCCCACTCTGTCATTAATCAAGGGAAATGGCAGAACTCCCAAATTACACCGTCTCTCAGGTCATGGGGTTTTAAAGCATGTGTTTGTAGGTCCAACTCACTTTCCACCTAATCAATTTCTGTTCGGGCCAGCTCCTTTTTAGTGTGTATCCCTGATTACTACTGACTCTTCCCATCAGATCTACATCATCACAACATGCTCTTAAAATCACTGCTGTTGTTCTGTTATATCATGCCCCTCGTAGTCAAGCTTGTAAGTGATCTCATCTTTGACTCTCAGAAGTGTTGTTCCAAAAATAGGCTTGATGACAGACTTGTTAACATCCACTCGGGAGGAAATAAGACATTATTTTGGATCGGTTCCGTTCCGTTCCGTCTCGCGCACATCCGCGTCCACGCAGCTTTGGAAGTATACTCAATCGCGGAAGAGTGCGGACGGAAGCGTGCGTATGCAGAAAAGGAGCAGTGCGTGCCGACTGTGCTTTTAGGGACCATTCACATGTGGTGTATTTGGCGCGCTCAAGTCCATTATTTCAAATGTAAATGTGAATTTTGGACGCTCATATTGGAAGAGGCACGCTCATATTTCCAGGCGCATTTCAGCTTTTCAAATTGCCGCAAGCGCACCGTGGGTCATGTGTCAAGAGCCAACCAATCAGCTTAATCCTTTCCCGTGACAACGTTGAAAGCTCAGCCAAAATAAAGCAATAGTTGGTCAAAGATGTACAGGGAAAGGCTGAACCACAACTTGTAATGCAGTTTACGTATAATTACATAAGTATATTACGTTAATCTTTTGTTTATCCGTCTGTATGCCTCACATCAATTTACATCTGTAATTACAATACAAATAGTCACATCTAAAATAAATTAAATAAATTATATATTTATTTAAATATACATAATTTATGTAAATTTAAAAAACGTGTTTAATGGTGATTTATTTCTTTCCTTTACATTATTTTACATTTGATTTCTTGTCTTATTTAACTGCTATTTTACTGCTGTTTGATAACCTATTTTTCAGGGGTAAATCTTCCATAAAATAAAAAATATAATACTTTTTTCCCCTACCAGTAAATATTGTTAATGTCCTTTTATGGTAAGTTATCTCTCTAACAACTGTTGGTATGTTTGACCGGAAGCAGATTTTGGACTCTGCTAGCCACTAGACAGATGATTTCTACTTGACGTGCAGTCCATCAGAAGCTATACAGTAGCTTCACTAAAAGCCTAAGATATAATTATTGATCCTCATGGTTGTAGCCTTTCATTTGTATTGATTGTGTGTGTGAGACAGTGAATGTGAGATGAACCTGTCTGGCTGTGATTGAGAGCTCTCTTTATGGATGTAGCTTGAGCAAGTTTTTGTTGTCACATCCTCAAATTCAGCCATACATCTGACATTCTGCCCATTTTCTTTGAAATGTCAGTTATCTTTTCAAATCATTGACCCGAAAGCTTTATTAAGATCCATTCCAGGTTGTAAGGACTTTTTTTTTTTTTTTTTTGCCCACCTACTCTTGACACACTTCACTTAGAACCTCATAAGGTTTTAGATTGCCATCATCTGTTAGTGTGATGACCTTTTCATCTTTGTTGACACTTTTTCTTTGATTTCCTCCCATCTTTGAAGTATGAAAGCGTGCTGTGGACACCAAAAAATGCTTAATTTATATTTTAACTGAGGTTTTTTTTTTCTCTCGTACTTTTAGCAAAGAAAGGTTGAGACAGTTTTGAAGTTTTGTTTGAACTTGTTTTGTCTAAATGTTCTCTTATCTCTGTTCATACTGTAGGCGACAACAGAGGCAATAAGGATGTACATACAATAGAAGCTTTTTTGACACATGTCTTGTCTATCTTTCTCTTCCTCAGAGTGCCCAGTTCTACAAAGTTACAAATGAAAACTATCACAAGGCAGCAGATGAGGTCAACACCAAGTTTAAGTGAGTTCAGAATAACACATTAATGTTCAAATACAGATATTTCTCATGCTGTCATTCATTGTTTTGTAAGCTTGATCTATGTGGGTCCTTATGTTTATTGTGCAACAGCTATTTTTTTATTTTGTATTTTATGGTATTTTATTTATTTGAACATCAATGTTTTGTTTTTTTAACAAACACAATAATACAACTTGCACACACACAGTATAATACATAATATTAAAGACCAAACATATATATATTTTTTTATTTTTACATATATATAAACATATATATATATATATATATAATTTTATTTTTTATTTTATTTTATTTTATTGCATATTTTATAATATATATTTTTTTATTAGTTATTTCTTTTTGTGTGTGTGTATGACTAAATTTCTTCTGTGGAACACAAAGAAAGACATTTTGATAAACGTCCAAGCCGTCATTTCCATATAGTCAAAGTGTATAGAGACCAGGGGCACCATTAGAAATCTAGTTAAGTGATGCACTTAAAATTTTGTTTCCCTAAAACACTTTGACAATAACACTTTCTTTAAAATAAAATAAAATAAAACAATTATGATAGGACAGTTTAAGTCTAACAGAAAGCAAAATGGAAGAAAGAGAGAGGGGAGCTTGATCAGGAAATCTACTCGAGCCAGGATTCGAAGTCGGGACGTCCCGTAGCACTCTGTATATTTCATATCCCTTTGAGTCTACCAACACATACTCAATCAGACTGGATTACCTGATCCAGAAAAACCCTAAAGATGTTTCTCACATATATTGTGAAAAACTTCCAGTCTTGTCATGAATGTATAGTCTTGGGCGTCAGGCTACTGTAGCTGGAAACATGTAACTGAAGAGCGCTACAATTATAGGACATTTCGGCTCCATATGTCTTAATGTGGCCTATTAGCCCCAATAATAATGCATATTGGTTAAGGGGAAGTAAAGGGAGCCCTGCCTGCTTCAGGACTAGCCTGCGCTCACAAATCGCATTAGGCTGTCATTATCCCTCTTCCTCAGTGCCAACACGGGGATCATCGTCTCTTTAGAAATGTCAGAAATTGATTTGTGGTGTCCAGTGGGGCAGAATCGGAGTCGGGAGGAGGGAGGTTGCACAGCTAATGCTAAATTGCATTAAGAAATGCATTAAAATAGCATTAGCCTGACATGGTTCTTCGCACAGGCCTGGGCCGGGGTGTCATGTGACCAGCGAGGCTGCAGTGGATGCTCTGATTGGCTGATTGCATTAGAGAGGTGCATTAGCAGCGCTGTGATTGGATTACAGGATGGAGGGAGGAGAGCTTGTGAGAGGGGTTTTTGTATGTAATGAAATGTCTTCAGGGTCTGATGTTACACGAGGAAAGATGCAAGCTTTACTAACTGCGAGAATAATGAGGTTTATCTGCGTGTGCATGAGAAAGAGGAAAAGAAACTGCAAAGTCTCTGTAAGCTATGAATGATAGGCCACAGGTGTGTGTGTGTGTGTGTGTGTTTGGATTGTACATTAGGAACGCATCTATCTGTATTGCTTTTCCCAAATGGATATTCCCAACATTATTCGCTCTCTAAAGGGAAAACAGGTGATAAGATCCTATCAGGAATTGTGTTGGGTAATAAGAATGAAGTATATTTTGTCTAAGCCTTTTGATTTCCTGAAAGTTGAAACTGCCCTAGAGATGGAGGTCTAAATCTGCATAAACAATGGAATTATCATGAGTTTGATGTGATAATCTTTTGCTTGAAGTTGTAAATGGTCGTCTCTTCGTTCTCTTAGGTCTGGTAACCATGCGCTTATTTTCTGACATCATTGCAGACGATGACCGGAAAACACCAACAAACAAGTTTAGCTATCTAAACGAAAGCATCGCTCAGCTGGCCTGTGTTTTGAATTGTAGTGGTTGTGATGTTCATAACCATTAGTAGGCCAGTCAGAACTTGGAGCGCCTTGAAACAAAGCGATATGGTGCCAAGTGGAAGGTTAGCGTTGGAATAACATTATCAACCAGTTGGCTAGAGATATGGTTTAAGAATTTGAACCAGTAAGATGGGTGAAAATTGAGTTAAGGATTTAGGGTTGAGGGATGGGCTTTGAGGTCAAAGTTAAATGAGGATTAAGATATCAAGGGGTTAGGTGTTGAAAAATACAGGTTAGAAAGGGTTGGATTTAGAGACGATGGATACAGTCAGGGCTATGATTGGTTAATAGTAATGTTGTTCTTGGAACAGCAACGTTTTTCAATCTGGGGAAGTTTAAAGTATGACACACACTGCAGATTAATTTGGATCAATTTACTTTTTAGTCCTGTTCTGTTCACAAACAATTCAGCGACAGCAATCAAATTCTTTCGAAAAAAAAATTTGTTCTCTAAAATTTTAGGTAGTGACATTTACTGCACAGGAATTATGTTAATGACGTATTTAAACTTAGAAAATCACAGGGAAAAACTCATTAATGTTGCCAGGTCCTGCTATAAAAATTGGCAATTAAGTGCAAGCCTGTAATAAACTTAAATCCAATTGCATTATCTTAAAAATAAGCCACATACCAAAACTTCACAACCTGCACCTTTCTGCTTTACGAATGACACAAAATAAATTTGCTTCATTTTATGAGCTTAAACAACAAGCCCAAAAAGTTGCTAATAATAAGCAGACATGGCAACATTTTAAGAGTGTGTTCTGCAAAAAAATTCTTCCAAACATAAACAAAACATGAAGGTGCTGTCAACGGTGTTTAGGTAAAATAGCCAAACATAACAAGTCTTTGGTTGCTGTAATGTTGCTTTGGTCAAAAAAAAAAAGTGAATACCAAACATTATGCTGTATCATGGATCAGTAAAATTACAATTTAGGGGATTCATTTACTCTCCTAGAACTTTGAAGTGTGTACATGGCCCATCTTTATGCACACGTTTACACAAAAAAAGAATGCATTTAGTAGTGTTCAAACACACACACACACAAAACTTCTGTTTCTCACAGAGTTATGCACACACACACACACATCCTGTCAAGCTCCATAGCTGTGGATGCTGGATGAATTGCAAATAAATGCTTGAGTGGAAAAGTGTGATGTTTTCTCCAGCCACCTGTCAGCGCTGACCTTTGCCTCATTCCTGTGATGCTGTGTTTAAGCATGCACTCTGTGTGTTTGTCTTGTGTCCCCAGGGGGTTGCCATACTCTGTCACATCGAAGCAGTTTCACAGTGTTGACCTCTCCCTATGTTCTGCTATCTTCTGTTTTCTGAATGGGTTTAGATGTCCCTGCTCACCACTTTAGTCACCCATTAACGTGTACTGTTTGGGTCAAAGGGCACTTGTTGGAATTAGTGTCCCGATACGCTACACCGCAGTTTAACGTGATGATCAGTATGCCTTTAATGAATAGTTTAACCAAGTATAGACTTAAGGTTAAGGCCCGAAACATGTTCTACACAAGTATGTTTATGCTAACTGTTATGAAATACTGTTATGGGATGCTACAGAGGGCTTTAGTATAAAACTGCTTTTATTTTACAGTCTGATTCAGTTGTAAATTAAATTGTATTTATTTATTTTCACACATTTATATGTATGCATGTATGTATAATCAATAATCATTTTTAGAAGAATTTTATAGCAATTTGTAATTTTTACATTTTCTACAATAATCATACATTTAGATGTTATAAATTTCTGCAAAACTGTTTTGTTATAATCCAGTAGTGCAAATAAATAGTCGTTCATTCTTTTATTATATATTTAATATGTATTTAATATTTTTACAACTTTATATTTTTTCTAAAATGTATTTTGTCTAAATAAAAAACACTAAATTCTAAAATCTGTTGTAAATACTATATTTTATTTTATTTATATTACAATAATTTAATATATTTATAACACATTATTATAATACTTTTCCAGTATTAAAATATATATTAATTTAATATAAAACTTAAATTATATATATATATATATATATATATAGAGAGAGAGAGAGAGAGATATAGACAAATTTTCCAAAAAATAATTTGACAGTGTTATTAAATTATGTATGTTTTTAACAGTTAACTTTGAATATTAAATGATGGTAAGAGTAATAAAAATATTACAGGAATACATTTTAAAGGACAGGGCATAAGCACACACAATTGTACATCTAATATAAAATCAAAAAAATTCTTAATATCAACCAATAACCAGTGCACTACCGATATAGCTTTCACCTGCATTTGCATACATTCACAGAGATTATTTCTGACCCTGTATGAGATTGTGTTACCATACGCCCGCGTCTCCTTGGAAAAACCCCATCACACACAGCGAGATCTCAGACTGTAATAGGCTGCTCTTTAGAAGAAATAACTCCTCTTAAAAGGCCATGAAGTTTGACTGCCTATTGAAGCACAGCTTGACCTGTCTCAGAGAACACAATTATAGCTATTACAATGAAATATAAGTGAAAGGCAGTAGACCAGCCACAATATTTAAGATAAGTGTTCTGTTTTAAAAGAGGTCATTCTAAGGCTTAACGCCAAAGAATATCAAAGTAGAGTAAATGGCCTTCTCTCTCAACAAGAAAAAGCTTCACACACACACACACACACACACAGAGTAGTGTCTGGTGCTGCCACAGGTTATCAAGCCCTCATCATCTCCGAAAGTGTCTCTCCAGGCTCCAAGCAGGCCACTTCCAGCTCTGTTACATCTTTACCATGTCTGGAATTACCTATATATCATTCTCTTATCTTCCCTCCCACCCCTTCATCTTTTTGGTTTGCCTTTCTCACCCTGGTATCAGACCTCTCATCTTCTCCATCCAAACACTTCTCTTTATTGTTTCCCAATCCCACCTTTTCCTTCCATCCCGGCAGGTAATGGGACGATGCGAGTTGGTTTCGGAGCCCCTTGCCTCTCATCTTCGCTGATGGATCACATTTTTAAAAAATGCCGAAAATGAGCGCTTATCATTTTTCTTAGTAACTGCTTCATTTGTTTTGATTTCTGTCCGCCTGTCACACACGCCGTCAGTTCCTAAATGAACATACATGTGTTTTTTTCAGAAGTGGACGCTTAACCTCTTCACCCCGCTAGACTGCGAGTGCTCATAATGATGACGGATAGTCACATGTCTGTTAAGAGAGAGATCCCAGTTCATCCAGGCTGACTGTAAAACACTGGACTTCTATTTAATTAAGACTGTTTGAGAAATGCGTGCTGGTATTTTAATGAGCTGAATGCTGCAGGAAGAATGTCTTTGTGCCTTTTGTCTGCCCTTTTTTTGTTCCCTGTGCTACTGCGTCCGAACGATTTTTGCCTAGTAAATCCCCCACAGACCTGCACACCTATAGGAAGTCCTTCATGTGCTAGTGTAGGTTAAAAGGAAGGTTGCGGAAGCATGGGATAATTTAGAGTGCAGTCTCTTTCCGTCCTTTTCATGCGTTTCTTTCAGAAGCTCTTTTTCTCGCTCCTCCTGTGATAAAGCATCTCATATCTGTGTGTCTCTCTCAGCCCTCGGTGTCACAGTCGTCCAAGCGCCTGTTCGCTGTGATTTATGAGCCGAATCTACTTCTTTTCTTCCAAAAACCATTTCAGCTGGACGGAGGGATTTACGCGGGGACATAAATAAATATATACACACCTATGATATTATAGAGCTGTCTTGCTTTTTTGACGCTGGATTTGTGGATAGTGAGGGAGAGAAAAAAAGGATTGCGAAGGTGCCATTCAGCTGTTGATGTATGGGTATTTTACTCATAATGCTGTTAAGTGGTAATAACACACAAAATGTTTTTGAATAGCAAAGTTGTTTTCCTCAGGTGTTTATTTATTTTTTTATCCTAAATTTCACACTGTTCATGTTGTATAGTATAAAATGCAATATTAGAAGTATGTCAGTGATAAGCTATATCAGAAGTATATATTTTAAGCTAATATTATCCATAAATGCTTGTGATACATAGGACGAGTTTGACCGTTTTAGTTGATCTTTTGATGCCAACAATGTTTTTTTTGTTCGTTTTTTTATGTGAAAATAAAATGAATATAATTAATTTATAATGATTGTCGGAGGACAGATTTGTTAATGTTTTTGAAAGAAGTCTCATTCTCATCAAGGCTGCATTTATTTGATCAAAAACACAGTAATATTGTGAAACATTATTCACATATTGTTCAAAGTAACTGTTTTCTATTTAAAAACGTTTAAAAATGTAATGTAGGCTATTCGTAATGCACAGCTGTTTTTCAGTGTCACATGATCCTTCTGAAATCATTCCATTATACTGATTCGGTTAAATAATAATTATTATCAATGGCATTATTATTATCAAACAGTTGTGCTCCTTAATATTTTTTTTTTTTTTTTTAAATGTAAAAACTTCAGAATTATTAAAAAAATGGTAATATCTAAATATTAAAAAAATAAAGCATGTAAAATTTTGGTTACATTATAAATATCTTTACTATCACATTTGATGGATTAAGTATGTCAGTGCTAACTAAAATAAATTCCTTAATTACAAAAAAATAATAATAATAATTCTGAACCCAGATTTTGAACAGCGGTGTATATTTATATGTAAGTAATTCTGTAGCTGTCACTTATGTTTACATGCAAACACCGTAAGTGCAGATACATTATATCTCTAGTTATATATCATGCTTATGTTGTCCACAGCCTTCAAACTTTGAAATAGGAGTTTCTGACTCAAATTTCCTGTTGTGACTCAAAGTATAAATAGACAAAGGGGTCTACCGTACATAGTTTTTGTAATTAAAGTTACGTACTGTCTTGTTTTATCCATTTCTCAACTTTTTTTTTTTCCTTTTTATGATGTTTTTTTCTCTGTGACGAGAGGGGTGATGTGTGACAGAGAGCAGCTGTGTGTATTTAAGTGGATGGATTAAGAAAAGGACAGAGAGATATAAGAAAAGAAAAGAGAGAGGGTGAATCCCCAGTCCTTCCGGGACCCAAAGAGTTGAGATGGTGACTGACAGCGGGCGTCCATTCACTCCTTCATTCATCCGCCCTTCAGAGCAGCTAATATGAATGGCGGCACGGATTAGCCTGCGTCTGATCTAAAAAAAAAAAAAAAAAAAAAATGTGTCTCTCTGAATAGAACAGGATAACATCTCCCTCCTGCCCCAATCCTTTCTTTGCCTTTTGCTGTCCCAAAGGTCACCCCTGTCAAATGAAGAGTTTGTGTGTCTGTTCTAATCCTTCAGGGACAGAGGTGAAGTTTCGTTTTTGGCCATGTTGGGCCTCAGATTTCATGGGAACCGGGTGGTCTTCGTCTGTATGCCCAGTGTGATCTGCTGTATCCTTCTCATTCAGAGAATGATATTTGGTGGAAAATGTGCTCTTTTTGTGACCTCGAAGGATGGACGAGTTGTTGATAGCGATCTGCAAGGTCTTGTAAAATTCAGGAGGAAACTCAATGCTGTCAGGGTCAAAATATTCTGGATATTCCGGGGTGTTTGCAAATGCATTTTGGAAAAAGCTCTCGAGTTGAGTTCACATCTTGCTTACGAACTATCACAGCATAGTAGTTTCTTTCAAAATACCATTAGAGTTGAATACACACATTGTTTCTGCATTATGAATTATAGGTCATCAAGAGAAAATTAAACTTTCTAATATGCTTTACAGGGATCCCATAATAAAACAGTAAGTATATAAACTCTTGGGTACTGTTTTTATGATTGTCTGATGATTGGAATAATAGCTCATTTTAAGCTATTTATTAAAAAAACAACATTGATAACAATAACAATAAACATTTCTTGGGCACAAAATCAGTTTATTGTAAAAATCACAGACATAAATTACATTTTAAAAAATATATTAAAATATAACAAATTATTTTAAATGGTAATACAATTTGACAATATTACTGTATTTCTGAACGAAAAATCAATTTTTGTACATTGTATTTAAATACAATTTTGTGTCATTGAAATATAAGGTTAACTATTTCTTTGGTCACAGAATTTAAATTGTTATTGCTGTCTAACATCAGATAATATATTTATTGGATTTATGGGTTCGGACGGTTGGGCTCAGACACATGGTACAGCTGGTGGGTCTAGACGCAGGTGTGTGTCGTGAGGGAGCATCTTGCCACTGGAGAATCTACACATCAGAGACACAAGCTGCACTGATTAATACTGCTTTCAATTGTCTGGGTGGGTGGGTGGGAGTGTGGGTGTCTTTACTTAGCTGTACTTGGGGGATAAAACTGTCAGCAGAAGTTAACTACATCTGACAGAATCCCTGCGGAGACGTATGTGAAGGTCATCAAAAGTCAAAAATGATAAATTATGTAAGTGGTGTTTTTATTCATCACTTTATTTAGGTTTGAGTTTAGGTTAGTAATGGGAACTAGCTCTATATAAACCTATGGCATATGTTGATTTAGGTTAAATATGTGTGCTTCAGGATGTCCACAGCTGATGAATGTCATCAAGCGGCCCCTCGTTAGTCCTCCTGTACTGTGTTTCAGCGAGCAATTATGCTGCAAACTAATTCTGCACCAATCAATTCCGCTATTGATTAGTGATTGATCTGATGTTTACTTGGGAAAACACAGCAAGAATATCATTTAACTGCTCTTTGGCACTGCCACAGGATCAGTTTATTTAAAATGGAAAATGTAATCGTGATGGATGAGCACATTCATTTGCTAAATATATCTGTCCTCTGACTGTTTTTACTCTCTTCTTCCTTTCTTTTACTTTTTTGTTCTCTCTCTCTTTCTCTTAGGCGATATGAAATTAGTCCAGTGTGCACCGACCTTCAGGGGCAGATTCTGAAGTGCTACAGAGAAAATGCTGGAAAAACTCTGCTGTGCTCCAACATCGCCTCTCTATACATGCAGTGTGTCAACAGCGCAAAACAGGTAAATGTTGGGAGTGTGTGCCTGATATTTTCACCATTGTTGTTGTTTTTGTGTGTGTAAACAGAAGGTAGAGGAATGGTTAAATTAATATATTTTCCAGATTTGTACTTTATTTAAAATAATTTACATTTGATCAATTTAAATTATTAGAAAAATATTGTTCAAAAATTATTTTTTATTTGTAAATACATGTACAATTTGAGTTCTTTAGTCCAGGGCATGTGGGAAATGTTTTAACATAATGTAAAATGTAAATGTAATAAATAATGTTTATGTTTCTCTCTCTTTTTAAATATAATATAATGTAATATAATTATGGGTTTTTGACATATAAAAATGTATCAGTTTATATATAAAACTCAATAAATTTTATAAATAAGTAAATCTCTCTCTCTCCCGTATTATATTAGGGGTGGGCATAGTTTTTTTTTTTTTTTTTTTTTTTTTAAATCTAGATTAATTTTAAAATTGAATTCTGCCAAAGGCATTCAGAATATTTGTGCTGCCTAAATAATGAAATAAAGAGTAAAGTCCTATTCAGGCGGGATTAGTTTTACAGGGGGTCGTTAGAGAATGTTTTGTTTCACAGACGTACTTGATGATTTTAATCCCATCCGAGTCTGCCATGCCTGTGTTTTTCTCTTACAACCTCTGTGATACAGCAATTTTAGAGTCCGAATGTGATGTATGTGATATTATTTTTCACAACGCGTTTCCTTGTGTGTTTTAGCCAGCGCGATATGCCGCAGATCCTCTTACCACACGCACAATTAATATATTTTGATACTTAAAAGATATGCTTTTTTTTCCCAGATTGGGATTATTCTACAGAATAGGAGAAACGTTTCATCATAATGTGAAATGTTAATATAAACGTAAAATAGGTTGTAGAAGAATTGAATTCAGTCCGAAAATGTTGCCGCTTTTGCTCGTAGTGCTGGTAGTATATATTAAGACACATTCTAGCCTGTGAGTCTTCTGTTTTGTATGTTGTACCAGTTCCCAGCAACCCCAGCGTACAAATTTGCATCTACAGCTGCTCTTTAGCCTACAGCATTAAGATCCAGTGAAACAGCCTCGCTGTCCTCTCCAGGCCCTGTAATAACACACTCTCTGCCTGACCCGCACCTCCATTTGCAAATCCAAACTTCTACCCAGTGTTCTCTCACTTTCCGCTTGGCTACAGGCACCACTAAGTTCACTCTAAATTGTAGGCTCAGACGAAACACTCATTTCCATAATACCAGCTGACAGCTGCTGTTCTTGGTGCGGGCCTAAGTGTGTGTTAAATGAAGTAAGTGGGAACAGGGACGTGTCATTTAAATAGCCCCCTTCGCAGCATCCCCAGTCTGGGTTCCGTAATGCAAGGATGGACGTAGGCAGCATTGGACCGACCCTCTCCGAAAATCTCCTCCGCACACTCCAGCAATTCTATGCAAACACAATTTATATTCAGATGGGTCTTTCCATTAGATTTTTACAACAGCACAGTTTGGGGAGCGAGAGCGAGAGAGTGTTGCCCTCTGGGGTATTAGTTTAAAGCAGCGCTGTGAATTCTGCCGCACTTAAGCAATACATCATGTAAATAAAAAGATGTTTTATTCATTTTTGTGTATGCACCAAATTTACCTGTAACTTCTTTAGCATCTCTAATGTTTTTGTGTTTGCGTTTATGCATGTTCTTGCGCGCAGGCCTGTTCTTAGTATTGCTGTTTGGTAAATTTAATGTGGATTCCAATAATGGCATGAGGTATTTTATGATTTTATTGACTCGGCTGTGAGGAACAGAGGTTACCTGTGTAATAAACTTTTATTAGTCACACAGGAAGACCAAAAAACATCAGCCAGGTAACAAAATAGCTAAACGGCTTTATTTGTGTTTATTTGTGTATATGTGAAAGAAAGGGATGGTGAAAAGAAAGGCTGTGCGGTCAGGCAAAATATGAGTATTTTTAATATTTGACGAAATATTTGATTTCAGAATCAGAATATTATAATAAAAACTATAGTTATGAAGTACGAAGAGCGGGATGTAAACCCAAACAATAATTGTTAGAAATAAAGTCAGAAATCTGAGATAAAAACTCGAAAATGTCACATCATTCAGAAAAAAGCCAGAATCGTGCAAGAGAAAAGTGGCAAAACTTTAAGGTACAAGGTCGCAATTTTTATTTCTTTTTTTTATTCAGTAGTGAAAATTACTACTTGAGTAACTGTAAAATAATCCACATAAGAGTATTTTTTTGAATATCTAATTCTGTGTTTTGTTTTGTTTTTTTCCCCAGTAGAGACGTGTTGTGTATTTATAATCTTTTTTTTATTTCATACTGCAAACTTTTCTAATTTAGCTGAATCGTCTACTAAATAGCAATAATTTTCCACCAAAATACTGTATACTATAGTTTGATTGCCCAAACGGTCACCTCCAGCTTTGACTTGCCACATATTGTATGTTCTCCTTTAGTTGCAGGCATTTTTGACTTCCATCTATCGCCACCGTAGATCACAATGTCTGATATCCTGGCCAGTCCTTGCTTGTCTGTCTGGATCTGGAAGTCCCTCAGGATCTTATCTTTGTCATTTTCAGAGAACAGCTCTGTATATTTGTTTAAACAAGACCCATTGAAAGTATCTAGATAGAGCGGTTCTAATCAGTGCTTACCATTGCTAAAGAGCCGAAGAGGAATGAATTCCCCTGATACGGGCTGAGTAGTAGAGAGGGTAACAACAGTGATCGGTCACGGCTGGAGCTTTGTAGACGCAATTACTCCATGGTTTATCTTTGCTGGACTGATAATATTTTGGCTGTGACCTTCTTCCATCACTTTGTGGAGCAGTGACTACGGTACAACCCCGAGCCGATAGTGCCCTGAGCCCAGAGATAAAATATACGCCCTCTTCCTCTCAAAGAGCCATGAACACTACTTTATCGCCAACAATCTCTCATTCGCTCTTTCTTATTCCTAACGCGTGGTCGAACGCTCCTCACCCTCCCTCTCTCTCTCTCTTCTCTTCTCTCAACTGTCGTCCACTCTATCGGAAAGAGCGGAAGAGTTTGTGACTACAGCATCTGTTTGTGCCAAGGCGTATTTTTCACTGGCTCAAACCTGTGTCCTTTAAAGGTTTGGGACAAATGCCACCACCTGTTGGAGTGCTTTTCTCCAGTCTAGATGTTTTTGCATATTTTAGGAAATCGCAGCGTTAGGAAATCGTACTCAAAATAAAATGTGTGATTATGTGAGAGAGATACAGAAATGCATTGCCTTATTGCAGTGCCTCAAAGATATATTTATGCCTATATTGTATATATCTTTATAATATAGTGCAATATTTATATGGACTGTTTTTCTAGTATTTCATGGTCTTTTATGATGTATTTCTCAGCTTGAAAATTGGTCACCATTTACTTTTATTGTATAGAAAAGTACAGCATGAACACAAAAAAAAAAAAAAACATTTAATTGTCCTCATTTACTTTCTTAACAGATATGAAATACCCCATTTTGCTGGAAAATGTGTATGCTTGTATAAAATTAAAAAATAAAATTCATTGCAGCTGCAGTTAACAAGAGTTCAACTAAGGACAAATCTGTTGTTTTCTCTCAGATGGCTTAGGTCTCTATGGCTACTTCCTTTTTTCTAGTCTTGACAACAGACCGTGACGCCCGTCTATCTTCTCCTCTCCTTCTCTTCCATTCTCTCCCCTTCTCTCACTCTAGGGATTCTTATTTCCTGTTATCGGGTGCAGTAGCCTGTGAGAGATGCGTATTGACAGGAAGAAAGAGCCGCATGTTTACGTTTGGTTGTGTTGGGGCTTTTTTTTTTGTTGCTTCTACCGTGGTTTGCAGTGTGGTTCATCTCTCAAGAATATGCACACATGCACTCACATTCACTCCTTTTTTTCTTGTAACTCCCTCTTTCTCCATGTGAATTTGCCTGCAAATGCCATGGAAAAACGTGCCACTGCATCTCTTGCTTTTCTCCTAACACAAACGCTTTTTTTTCTTTGTCTTTGTCTAGGAGAAGTTGAGGACTGGAGGTTAAGTCTCTGTGCGGAAGACCTGTTTGTATCTGTGATCTCACCGTTTATCGACTGTTGCCAAGGAAAGACGCCACCCGGAGACGCACCTGAGCAGACCTGAAGCAGAATCTGCAGTGAAATGAGACCTAGATACCCTTCCTTTTATTCCTATACCCTTTCCCAACACTTTTACCTTTCTACCTCCTTCCTGTGACACCTATTTCCAGTAAAGTGGAAACTGGGATTCATTTCTGAAATGGACAGATTTAGTAAGCAGCGGCGAATGTAGGTGGAACTCAAACGCTCTGAGTACCTGAAAAGGATAGCACACAGTGAAAAGAACCAAACCACACACCAAATATTGGCCACACTAGGCCAATCTAGAATCAGAATCCCAGGGTTGGTTCTAGATTTGGTCGTAGCATCACTTATCCACTCATCATACCTGTGATCACCCCAAATGCTCCATCACACTTCCCGTTGCACTAGTCACATCCTCAAGCTGTTTATTGTGTTTTTGCGTGTGATGTTTATTACCATCTTTTGTCTCGTTGTACACACAAAAAGGTCAGGCCTGATCCCCTGATCTGCTTTAAAGAATAAACTATTCAAACTCTAAGCCACTTCTGACTGAGTCCTATTACTGTTTTAATACTAGGGCATGATTAAACGCATGTAACGAATTAAGTACATGGCAATTCATTAATCAGATTGATATTTTAAATAAAAGCCTACAAATCTGACCTATTTTGCAATTAAATGTGAGTTTTTGCCTCGTTTAATCAAGTCACATAAGTTTTGTCTGCTCTATTTCTTTTAACTGTTTTTCTGCGTTCCATTTTCAGTCCTTTGCCATTAATGCAGTGTTTATAAAGAAGTCTTTTTTTAACATTTAAATGCTTTTTCAATGTAGAATTTATTTTATTGCTGTTCTTTAAATTATTCCACATACAGTACAATAAAAGTAATTATTTTTCAGTTCTTATGCTGAATGCAGCATAGTGCAGTTCTTTTTTAAATTATTTGTTTTATTTAGAATTAAAGCTACTACATTTATGAGTTCGATTGATCGGAATTTCAGAGCACTCTGGCATTTTTAAATAGTTTTTACAATGCATAAAAATAAGGTTTTTATTGTATTTTGATAGTTAAATGATAAATTGATTTTAAAAAGTAATCAATTTTGAATCAGTCTTTAGCTGACTCCGTTTTTTTTTATGTTCTCAAGGCGTGTTTTGAGACTCGTTTTTGAAGTTATTTCACTAAATGAGTTAAATTGACAGCATTTGTTACATTCCCTAGTGAAAAAAGGTAGACTAAATTGTATTTAAAATACATTTATTACATGCAAAGTACACTACAAACATACAGAGTCTGCATAATAATGTGCTTGCAATTGTACTTTTGGTAAACTGGTACTTTATACTTAGTCTGCTTCTGTAAATTGGAACAACTAATTGTGTGCCTAATGTACTTAAATTGTGCAGAAGTAGACATAAAGTCCAGCTAAGGATATACTACATAGTGTCAAGAGCTAGCTGTGGTGATGTCACGATCTCGCTTCTCAGCGGGAACAAGGAGGCTCGGAGGCAGGAGATTCAGCCAAAACTGGAACTTTTATTAGACCACGAAAAGACATGAAAGCTGACGAACTTACAAGAGCAATGCAGACAAACACAAGAACTAACATGAGACGTTAACATCTGACCTTGAACTTAAAACAGGGAGTGACATAAATACACAGACCAATCAAAGACTAAAGACGATACACCTGGGAAAGACAGCTGGCAGATGATCAACACTAATGATGGGGGCGTGGTCACAAACAAGGCAGAGACATGAGGGGACAGGTATGTAAACATAGAGCACATGGACAAGATGAAAATAAACACAAGAATAGATCATAGAATCCTTTTTAGTGATATAAAAAAACACACTGTAGGAGTAATATTAAGAAATGTACATTGTACAAATACATTTTAATTATAATTTAATATCAGTCAATAAATAGGTTTGAAATATATTATGGCATGGTATTTTAATTAGATTTTTTTAGTAAGATTATTATATTTCGTATGCTTTTATGACATCGAGTTGTAGATTAAGAATCATTTCATGAAAACCCCCTTTTTTAATAGAGAATTGGAAAAAAATCAAGAGAGATCTGCGAAGAATGAGAGCGCTTGAGAGTGAAAGCACGTTTCCATCCTTAAGCGTAGTCTCTCTCTTTCTTTTATATCTTTTTCCCCTCCCTCATTCTCCTCACCATTTTAAATTTATCCGTCAGACTATGCAGTGTCGCTCCAGTAGTCCTGGAGAGCAGTGAAAATGCCTCTTCACTTTCAGGCTAAAACCCGCTTCACACACACATACACACATTTATAAAGTTGCCAGCCATGAGAACTCCTCTCCATGCCAGATGAACATTCTCTGTGCACTGGTGGTCTGAAAACATGGCAAACATAAACATACCATCTCTGCTGGATCTCCTTTTCTCTCTCACACACATACACACACTCGCATCCCTAATGTTTGACTCCAGAGACGCAGTTATAAAGGTATTGGCGGTTGGACTGACTAAATGAAGTCCGTTTTTCAGGTGAGGCCAAGGCTGGATGGCAGCACCACACAATGAATCACAATTTCTAGGCCAAGGATTTGTGTGTGTGTGTGTGTGTAACATCTGGGAATTTTGAATCCTCAGAGACCCTGTCAGCCAGGTATGTTTTGCTCCAGTCTAGACCCTCAATAGTCAAAAATTAGTTCCCAAATAGTTCACCCAAAAAATTTACCATTTATTCACCCCTAGGTTAGATATAAATGAGCTTGTTTCTTTATCAGAAAAGATTGTTGCTTTACACCACTTGCAGTGAATGGGTGCCGTCACAAACACTTAATAAGAGTCATGTGGAATGCTTGTATAATGTGATTTTATTTTAATCAGCTGTTTAAACACTCAATCTGACGGCACCCATTCACCGCAGAAGATCCATTGGTTAGTAAATGATGTTTTGCTTAATTTCTCCAAACCTGTTCTAATGAAGAAGCAATGACTTTAAAACACATTTGTGCTGTACGTTAGTCCAGAAAAGGTTTATATCTGTAATCTTTTGCCTAAATAGCCATCTCCCCTTTTCTCTGTTCTTACATTAGTAATCCGTATCGTTCCTCATCTGTGCGCTAAATGGATCCATGCCCTTTATTCCTGCCAGTCTTTTCAGGTCTACCTTTTTGTCATTGACATGGTGCCCACAAATGTCGGCTGTCTCTCACAGCTCTTGGTTTTCTCCATCATTGCCTCTCAGAAATCAGAGGTTAATCTTCATTCTGTAAAGATTATTCCTCTCAGGGCAGATCTCTCTCTCATCTCCTCCCCTCAGAGCAGCTACAGGGGAAATACTCCTAAGTCCTCTTTACTTTATCAGTGCTTTTCCTCTCTTTCTACTTCTTTTCTCTGATAGCTTTTCAGATTGCTCCTGTTTGTGTGCTGTGTGAATGTTTCTGCCGGCTGTAATCGAAGAGAGTTTCTCACAGAGGGATTATGGATTCTCTCGCTCTGTGTTTCTCAGGTGCTCTAATCCTCGCCAAACTAACACTTGGCTTTATGGGAGTGACAACTGAACCGTCATTTCGAATTCCTTGTTAAATATAAGAAGTATTATTTTTTCCAAGAAAATGAAAGTATTTGCATCACTTGCTGACCCTTACTCATTGTAAAAACCTGTCGGACTCGCTTTCTTCTGTGGAACAAAAAAACAAGATATTTTTGAGAATATTCATTTTGTGCTATTCCCACAGTGGAGGTTAATGGTAGCCAAAAGAAGAAGAAAAAACTCAGAAAAGAACTATAACTATAATTTCATGAAGTAGTCCAAAGTGCCTGCACTCACACCCATAAAGGTACAAAAGCTGTCACTGGGGCAGTACCTTTTCAAAAGGGACACTTTTGTACCTATTAGGTTGAAATATGTGCACTTTAAGTACTGTACTATTATGTATCCTTAAGGTAACAAAATGGACCCTTTAGGTAAAAACATGTCCCTTTTGAAAAGGCACCGCCCCTGTGACAGCTTTTGCACCTTTATGGGTGTAAGTGTGGGTTATGATTTTATTTATTTATTTGTCTTATTTTATATATAGCCAGTAGCCTACAGCTTATGTCAAAGTCTGGTTAATGCACATATGACGACTTGGATGAAAAATATATGGAAATATTGAGTATTATTTATAGACTAATGTAGTTTTTTTATTAATACTTTTTACACGTTTAGTGTAAATTTCTAGTTATTTTTATTCAGCATTAATATCTGGGTTTAATTGACTTTTACTTTTATTTAGTTTATATTTATTTCCAATAAATAATTTTAGTGCTTCAATTAAAACCTATATATTTTTAATTTTCATTTATTTTGTTTAATATAATATGCATATTTTACGGAGTGCTGCACATGACTTGCAGGAGAAAAATCATTCACACAATTTTCCCCCCTTTGTTTTAAGTTAATAGTGTGTTTAATATAATATTTTCTTCCACTTCCTGTATGCGTTCTGTTGCTGCTGTTAGTTAATTGACAGAGACACTTTAATTAGGTTTTATTTTGAGTTGGGAATGACTTATACAACCATTCTCAAAGTTAAAAAATATTTAAAATATTTCATATCACATATTACTGAGGTAACCTCGACTGTATTGAGCGACAGCTAGCTCTCCAATGCATTTGTCTAAGCAGTGAGGTGTGAGTAAGCGATCTTCTGTAGGTCCTTCAGGGGCAGAGCTTACTGGTATATAATGCTGGTTTTGTGCACCGGCTCTATTCATTAGCACACTATACCTCTAACATGCTCTCCAAATAATTTATAAACTGCAGACTTTCTCTATCTTCACCCACACTTCTCTGCTCTCCTCTGGGCCGCTGGCTAAGACACCATCTTGGAATAATTCTTCATTTGGATCAACATCGGATAAATAATGTTTTCATTCTCTCATGCACAAGGAGCTCCTCTACCGCTCTGGTCATTTGTCTCCTGAAAAGTTTAACAGGTTTTTTTTTTTTTTTCATTTTCCAAAAAGGTTATTATAATTGACCTGTTAAATATGGCCGGAACATTTATTTTAATTGTTGCTAATGTAATTCAGTCAAAACGGGGCATGTAGAATTAATTGAATTTGGCTAAATAATGCATCAATGAGAGTCTCATTGACTTTGTTCAGGTAAAAGGAGTGAGAGAGTGAGATTCTGACTAAGTGGATAAGAAAGACTGAATCTCAATCCCAAAGCAAATTAACATTTAAAATGCACATAAAATCATAACTGACCATATTGCATTCCTGGATTTATTGTGAATGATGTGTCATGATGTCATTTCAAAGAAATCTCTCTAAAATGAGTTTTTGCTTTACTAGTAAATTCAACAAAGACAAGTAAAGCGTCAAATTAAATGTAACATATCTAAGTATGAAAACTGGAATGTTTTCTTGTAAAACACATAATACCTCATATATATATATATATATATATATATATATATATATATATATAATATCTGAGATATCTGAGATAGTATATCTGAAATAGTTCTTCTGTAATATCAACCAGTAGTTATGTTAACCAATAGCCAAGTAACTTGTATAATTTTGCTTTGTTTTGCCGTTTAGTAGTCCATTTGTGCTTTTTTAAATGATTATATTCTGTTTTATTTGGAAAGAAATACCTCACGTTACAATAGTAAAATGAGTCGCGAAAAATTACAGTAATGCTTGGGGTGACAGCCCACACTCACATCACAATGGGAAATCTCATTGGCCCAAATGAATGCAAATGTAAACTACATGGTTCGTTTGACACCCTACTAGAAACAAAGCATCTCAAACCTGTCTGATTTGCTGGTTTTATATGATTTAAGCTGGTGCCTGGTCTATCAGCTAAACTGGTATTGAGCTGGTTGTTAGTTCCATCAAAACCTCTCTAATATCACTAGTCTCCCCAGCAAAGGAGACTGTGTGTTGTGTTTGGTAGGTGCTTTAATTCCATGTAACATAAGTATTGGAACAAAGTTTAGAGTTTTTGCTTGTTTGTTTCTCTCTCTCTTTCTCTCTTCCATGCTTGGCTATCTTTAAAAAACTCTCTTTTTTCTTTTTAGAAGTGATGGGTTTCTGTGGTTATTGAGTGTGTATGCGTGTCTGAAAGAGAGCATGACATCAAGGTAATCCAAGGTTACCGTCACCATGCATACTTCCTCCTGAGATTAAGGACACGATAATGAACTTCAGTGCTGCTGTCTTGGCGACAGGAGAGTGACCTTGTGGGCTGAAGGTGTGTGAGTGCCTGGTCTCCGGGTGCGTGTTTGTGAGGGATGAACCTTTCATTGGGAGAAAAATAGACGAGTCAAAGCAGAGGCCTGAGTGTGGCATGTGCTGATAGAAGTTTAACTTTCTTTACTTGGCTACACATGTCTTGTCTCTTTCTGAACGCTGTACCCCATCTAAAGTAAACTGAAGTTACAAATATAGCTAGTTTATTCCACTTTACTAGTTCCTGAAGTTTAAATGTTTTTGATAAAGTGCTTTTGTTGGAAACACGGCATGACTGTTTATGACCGTACTGGAATACTGCATCCACTTCATGTGATTAACATCAGTTGCATTGCTTTCCTAGCATTCATGACTCCTCTCCCAGTCCCATGGCCTCATGGGGTAGTAAAGTGTTCATCACTTCTTCTTCTGAATTTTGCCTAAAGCAGTAGGTCATGCAGATTCTTTTCGCCGGGTGAGTTTCGAATACCGTGTAATACAACTACTTTGGCATACTATTTTTGCATACTACATAACAGGAAGGTATGCATATTCAGATGCGGGATTGCAATTCTCTTTACTAAATTGCAAAAATGATGCACTCACCTTTAAAGTCCCACTGAAGCAGCAATAGATCTTTAGGATTGTGATGAGCATCAGAGCATGCAAGCTAACAGGATTTTGAGACGTGGGTGTTGCACGCTAAAATAGAGCTAGATGGACATGAGCTTGGAGGGGCGGGGCTTAATTAGACTAAATGGGTAAAAAGTAGCCTACATCACCAGAGAGAAGTAGCCATTTGCCATTTTTCACCAGGTCCCGATTTGACGTTTTAAAGATTACAAAATCAAAAAAACATTTTTTTAGGAATGATACAGGCACAGAATGCATTGTTGACAATGATATCAATAACCTGCATTTAGTTTTCGTTGCATGCCGACTTAAAGTAGCAGGCTTTCAGCTTCCTCGTGGTAATTTGACAGGTAGAGGCAGTGTGTAAATGTCAGTGATCCACAGGTGCACGCTGACTCAAGCGTTCAGGATACATATACTTTTCTCTCTCTGAGCCGCTGTTTTGTAGGCAGAGTGTACTGAACATAAACCTATCCATGTGTGAACTCTCAATCCCTTTTACTGTGAGACTGGAAAACTGGTTTTCCCTTTGAGGGGATTTGAATGATTTCCTCTGCTAGTGTATCTGCCCCCCTCCCTCCCTCCCTCCCGCTCATGTACTCTCCGCTGTTCATCCTTCCCTCTGAGGAGTGCTGAAATGTCTTCAGTCCCTTTTACAAGGCAGTAATGTCCTCTTCCCTGCCCTAATCCTACACAACCCCCGTTTTATTTGCGTGGCATGGGAAAGGGGAGAGATATGCTTCTATTAAACAAGCTTACAGCAGCACGCCGGACCAGAACTGGTGGTTGATAAACTTGGGCGTAATGAGAGATTGGAATGAGAAAAGATAAAAGTGATTCATTTTTTCTTTTCGGTCGCACATTCTGAATATATTGTCTGATTCAACAAATGTCAAGTGTCTGTCTCAAGAGAATCGTTCGCTCTTTTTTCCTCTGGCAAACACACACGTATGATGAGCAGGCGGAAGCATTATCGCTTGGTACATGACTGCTTTCTCGTCCGCTTTTATTGGTTTGTGTCTAGAAGGTTGAGAGATTCCACCAGGGGAGCGTGAGGAGAAGAAAAACCCCATCTTCATCTTGACTCACCTGCAAAGCTGTGTAATTTCTGTTAGACGTGTTAAAGCTCCCTCGTATCCTCCTGCTAAGAGCGCTGGGAATCTAAGAACTGCTCCCTTTATGATGAGCTCGCACACACCTGCTTCTTTTGTGTGTGTGTTATGGCACAAGAGCGATAACATACAGTCGTCCTCGTGGAATGACCCACACACACACACACATAAACGGCGTGTATGTTTCCGCTCCAGGTGAACGGGTCCTCTTGGCCCTTCTTGCAAAAGTCTTTGCTATAAAGAGTTTTTTTAAGCATTAAAGTAGCTTTATTGCATTATACATATTCATAATTAATTAATTAATTCATTACAAATTCACAGTTTTTATACATATGTGTAATTATACACTTGTAATTCCTTATTTAAAAACAAAATTAATTATATATATATATATATATATATATATATATATATATAAATATATAATTATTTTTTAAAAATAT
>JAUYWG010000034.1:8274387-8305573 GCA_034779775.1 Enteromius afrohamiltoni | reverse complement strand
TATATATATATATATATATATATAAATATATAATGATTTGTTAAAAATATTTCTTCAAACAATGTTTTTTTATTAAATTGTTTTTATATAAATTTTAACCCTTACGTTTTTATTTTTATCAGTTTGCTTAAGTGTTTTTGTAATAATCTGTATTTTATAATGTATATTATAATGTATTCTGTATTATAATTTTATTCGATATTCTGAATATTTGCTAATTATTAAAATATATTCTTATATAGTTACGTTTTATTCATTTTTTATACACCTATTGTTATATTTTTATTGGTTTGCTTTTTTTATTTTCTATTTATTTATTTGTATTTTATTATAAAAATCCCTAAACCATTTTAAATATATTTTTGTTTCAGTTTAATTTCCAGTATTTTAGGATTTCATCTTCAACTATAGCTGCCAATTAATCAATTACGTTTTGTTCATTTATTTTTTGTGTGCTATTTCATAAGTACTTAATTTTAGATGAAGTTAAGAATAAGAACATACAGTAATTTAATATAATTTGTATGATAGTGTGACTGTGACTATTAAATATTCAGCTATGCTGTTTAATTTCACACATCTATATGTATATGTAGCAAAAAAGCTGAGTTTGAGTAAGTCTGCACAGCTGCACCTCTCCGCATTCGTTTTCCTGTTTTCTTATAATATACCTGTCAAGTGAATTTCACCTAGTGCATGTTGGGTTGTCATGTATGCTGCTTTAATACTAAGGCCCATTGGTGTCCTGCTTTGTGCCTGACCTACTGCTAACCCTTACCATATGAGCCTGTAAGGCTGATCAGCCTGTCAAGCACAAAGCTGGACCCCTTGCGCATACGGCGTACAGCCCTTCTATTTCAGATCCCAATCCTCTCTTCCTTTAGATGCTCTTGTTTTGAAAATCCAGTATCATCATTTGCAAATGCCCATATAATTACTAGTCACATCTTTATAAATAGCTCTTTAACATTCATTGCATCCTGTTATCTGCAGGACAGAAGTCATTGCCGTTGTTTATGTGTGTGGTTTGTTTTTTCAGTGGACATCTTCACAGACAAAAGAAGCCCATTAGGGGCTGCTGAGGGGTCCTTCACTCAAGTGAACTAATCTTAAAGGAGAGCCCAATCAGAGGTAGCCGGCCCTGATGCCTGATGGCTTAATTACCCGTTCCTGTTATACTAATCATGGTTAAATATTTATAAGGGGGAAATCTTTTGTTTAGACTTGACCTTTCTCAGGGGCTCATTAGCATCTGCTTATTAGCTTGTTTTATTTTTTCTTTCTTTCCTCCATGGCCCCTGGGCTGTTATTGATTTTGATTACGAAAGTGACGGGGACCGCTATGAATGCGGGTTAACTCAAGAACGACATGACATTTGCTTATCTGTGTTCATTGCTTGAGAGTAGGACGTTTGGGACGCGTTTGCGCGCGTGTATGTTTTGGAGGGGGTCGAGGTGGGTGGGTAATAGTTATTTTCTCTGTCCGGGGAGACCAGGCGAATCTTATCTGCGACGTGCACCATTGTCTTCAATCGACCACGAATAAAGCAGATTCATATCCACCCGAAGAGCGTGCGCATGTTTGTGTGGACGAGAATGGCGCCTTTTTGTGTGCTCAGCGCTTTGACTGACCGGGATGATTGGATTTTGCTGTTCCGTGCGAATTACCATCCAACACGCCCCCAATTCTACAACGTTCCCCCACAAACTCTCTTCCCTCAGGCCATCCCAATGCCCTCAATCACAAAAACAGAAAAGGTCTTTCATGTAAAAATGGAGTGGATAGCATTCCCTCAGGCAAACTGAAAGGCAGAGACGCTTTTCTCTTTCTCTTTCACCTCTGGAGTGTTGATGTTTTATTGGTGAGCCTTGTGTCAATGCTCTGGTCTCAAGTGTTTCTCGGGACTCGGAAAACATCCAGTGCAGCTTTAGATGTGCCAAACGAAAAGCAGAATCCACACACTATGCTAATACACAAGTTTTAAATCATTTAAAATATTCTGACAAGACAGTAATGCTAAATAGCTTCAGGATTTCTTTGCTAACTGCTGGATTTTGTTTTGTGTTTACAGCCTGTTCGTACTCGAAATCTACTGGGTGCAAAAATAACATCTCAATGCTATATGAATATACTGTAATATACAAAAAATGATGCGAATGCTTAAAAGACACTTTATATCTGATGTGTTCAATAATATAAATTATGCTATCGGTTGACCATGTTCTGTTTAGTCACATTTAGTGTTAAAGTTACTTTTAAAAGTGATGCATTACAACATATGCATAGTAGCTAATTATGTTGCGTAGTTACTTTTTATGGAAAGTAGTGCATTACGCACGGGTGTTTGTTTTTAATAGAAGAAGTTCTATTTATAGCAACTGTAAAAACTAAAAAAGTGCAAAAAAGTGTCACAAATAAACCTCAGGCTGAAAAAAACGTAAACTCACATCTGTAAAAATACAGGAGAGGAACGTTCAATACTCTTCTGCAATAAAAAAAACAATGAAGCACAATAGTTTTTGAAGTAACTTTTGCTTGTAAATATGTTTTTTTTCTCCCAACATGGAGACTTGTCAGTCAATTAATAAGAAAACAAAGTAACTGGCATTACTTTTTTGGAAAAGTAACTCTGTTATATTACTCTAAAATTACTTTACTAGTTACTTGGAAAAAGTCATGTTATTATGTAACTCACGTTACTTGTAATGCATTACCTGCAACACTGGTCATATTATACAGCTCTCTTCGATACATTATTTCGATATTGTTTGGATATTTAATAATATTCAATCATTTTCCTTTACCATCTTACTTTTCGCTCCGCTCATCCTCCATATTTATGATTGTATTTATCTTAACACCAGTAAGGCACAGTAATAGCAGTGAATAAAAATAAAAAGGCAACTTATAACAAGTTAATTTATTCACAGGTTCATCTCATTCTCACATCCCAGATCACACTCACTTCCTTGTTTCATACAAAAAGCGTGGTGACATTTCCTGTCAACAATTTTTCACTACCCAAATCCAATAGTTTGAATAGAAATCCAAGCAATTTAGAAGTTATTGGTGAAGACATAAGATTTCCAAGCACAGATTTTACAAAGGGTTCTCTAAAAATAGAGAAAATTACTTCAGATTACTTACATATCAGTGTTTGTCTTGCTAAACCGTTTCTTTTGTACATTATTTTTATTTATTTATTTATTGACCAGTTGTCTGTTAAGTGCTACACCCGTTTCCTGTTAAAGTTAATCACGGATATTATTACATTGGAATAAATGTTCCAAATTCTAACATTAAAGCAGCTGATATGAGTGTTCAGTTTCAGCTTGTGACGTATAATGGTCCCACTCACCTTCCTGTCACCTCTGTACAGTTTCTCTAAATAAAAATGTTAAATGTATTTAAAATATACATGCACACATCCTGGATGTTTCTGTGAGTCATTTCCTAGCTGTGGGCACCATGAGCACTCACAATCCCGTCTCCGGCTTAAACGTTTTACCCACCAGTCAGCACAGTAACAATCATGGAAGTCAACCCCGGCTGGAGCCGACATACCGTGCAGACAAATATCTCAATCTGTACTATATAACTATATCATCAGCACAATGACAAATCAAGCCAATAAATACTGGCAGCTGAAGTCTGACATAAGATTTGCACGATCCCAGAGGGGAATCCAGTGGTCGGGGGTTATAGATGAATGCTGTGCTTATTTACAGAACAATTTCAAAGTGCACTGGCCCTCTTCATAACCTCTGGTGAAGTGTGTGTGTGTCCACACTAATGAGACTCTGTGGCCCAAGGACTGGCATTACCACGTGTTCAAGTGTGACGCATACCACAAGCCACAGACCATCAATACACACACCGTCACACACAGATAATAGACCGCCATTTTGTACCCCAAATAATTCCAATTCTGTTCACTACTGGCGCATTTAAGGTCCAGAGATCATCGCAGCAGAAGCAGAGCGAAGCTAAATGACTGACTGTTAGCCGTCATTATCAGACATGTTCCGTTCGACATGTGAGTCAAGACTGAAGAGGAGGTGTGAAGGGCCCATGTTCAGTGAGCGTGTAATGAAGCTGGGTTTGGATCAGGGTCACTGACTCGAGTGCCATTCATTTCTGTGAGGAGACTAGTCTGCTGTGTGCTTTAAATTACTGCGGACTGGCTTGGTGAAACCTGGATTACTTGGTGGTGAGTGAGCAGACATAATATACTTGTGAGTAGTTGACATTAAATTTCAAGCAGTGATAGCCATGTCCTGTAGTGGGACGTTTTATGCTTAATCTAAAACTATTTCTAGTAATAGTTTAACTATGAAAATAATATTGGAATATCCATTTGTGTGCATTCAAATGTTTGGAGCCTGGTTTGACGTTTATGTTACCAAATGTCATTGGTTATCTCATAACCGACTGTGATCTAATTTGACTATGCACATAACAGATGTTCTGACTGTTTTTACGGTACTTTTATGATACAGTTTGAAGCTAGACACAAGTGTTTACCAGTCAGTTTTACTGTGTTGAAAACAGCATTGAACATCCTGCTTAAAAACATAGGAAAGAAAGCTTGAAAGCTCATATGAGTAAATGTAACTAACCCCCATGGGTCCGCTTCCATTACAACTCGTCCCCTCTCCGAGCGGGTCTCAAACCCATGTCTCTGGCTTGGAAGGTGTGCGCTCTAACAAGGAGGCTAAAGGCTATGACCTCTTTTTGAGATCAGGGGAGTGAGGTTTACCTGCACAGCACCTACTTGCTGGCCTCCTTTACACAAACAAAGAAGTTTTTCATAATGATCCTTTAAACTGTTGATTTCTGACATCATGAGAGACCATTAAATGCAAAATGCAAAACTCTAAAGTTTGTGTATGTCCAGACGTTTTGGGTCGGTAAGACTTTTCAATGTTTTTAAAAGAGGTCTCTTTACTATGGCTTTGTCTTTGTATTTAGATGCGTTCATTTAATTAAATATAAGGTTGGATGTTGTTGGATGTTAAATGTACTTACTATTATAATAACAATAAATCATGCATAATAACATGCAAGTAACCATAAGCCAAACCCTAATCCGAACTATATAGTTAATTAATATTATTTGGTACATTTACACTGAGTATAATTAGACTGTAACAAGGACACCTTGAAAAAAAACTGTATCCAATAATAATACAGTATAGGCCTAATACTCCTGTATATTCCTAAAATGGTAAAGCTGGCAAAAGTTCAATGTCATATGCTTCTTTAGAAATTATTATAATATTATGATTCAGTATTCAAGAATAATTTATTTTTTATCAATGTTATTTATCAATTTTGAAAACATTTGCTTGATATTTTCATGGAAAGCCAGATTTCAACAGAAAACTCAAAGACCAGTGTTTATTTGAAATAGATTTCATTATTGTCACTTTTGATTCATCCTTGCTGTATTAATTCTTAAAAACAAAAATTCTAATTAACCTCAAACTTTTGAATGGTAGTATGCCGTTATTTAGTTTTGTGATAATATGCATTAATGTCCCACTATGTACTATGACTCAGTATCTGCGTTTGTGTGTGTGTGTGTGTGTGTGTGTGTTAATAACTGTAATTTGTGTTCTCCTCACAGACCCTCAGAGTTCCGGCCTTCAGGACAGAAGCAGTCATGCAAAAACCACATCGTCTAGATCTTTATTTATTTTGCCACCAATCGACTCTGAGCAGCCTGCTGGACAGCTGCAGCAAGTGAAGTCACTTTACGCTCATTAGCATGGACAAGAAATGAGACCCTAGATACACACGCACACACCGCAGATTCCCTCCCTCCACCCATTTATGAGTGTGTCGTGCATGTAGCACTGAGGATCTCCAGAAACCTCTCTCCGGATTTCAATTGTGGGTTGGCATTCATATGTTTGCATATATATTTATGGACTATTTTTTTAATGTCTTTTAATGGATACAGGTTTGACTTCCCAGGAGAGAGTGAACAACTTCAACACACACTTATGAAAATGAGGGGAAAATTTGAGCATAGAAAAAGAAAAGTGGAGGAGATGAGATGAGAAGAGAACAGATGGTACGTGGTGTGGGATAACTCATAAAAACTACTTTTTACCATTGCAAAACTAACTTCCCATGCAAAGGAGTACCGTAAGTCATACTATGTTATTGTGACTGTACTGATATATACCAAGGTAATGAATGACTAACTTGGTATAGTATATTGCAAATACGTAACGCATGAAATTACCATGGTTGGAATAAAAAAGTGTTCTTTTCTTATAGTGCTTAAATAAAGAAAAAAATCTAACAAGCATATAGAGACATATGTTCTTGAGACACCTTGCAAGTTTGTCTTGAGCAGAACATGAGCAGAAAATTGGATCTCATGAAAATGGTGTTTTAAATATGAAAGTTTATCCTTGGAGTGAGTGGAGAGAATAAAAAAAAAGACTAAAGGAGCGATGAGGTGAGCACGGGTATGAAAGCAATAAAAAGAGAGAGGAGGGAGAGATGGTTAGAGGATAAAAGGGAATTGTGGGGCGGAAAAGAGAGATACGAGAGGGTTGTCGAGCGGAGGGGAGAGGTGCAGGGCTGCGTGTTAGTTCCTGTTCATTTGCTCTCTGTATGTGGTGTAGAGGTCAGGCTGAGAGCTGGGACTCGGGCCATGAAGGAGAGAGCAAAGACAGCCTTAGGCAGGAATACACTCACCCTTTACACACTAAAGTTCTGTCTATATATTCCTCTATCGCATAAACATAAAGTCTGTTGATGCTAATGTTCTCTTTCTCTTGCATTCACATGTTGGTATTTGTTATTATTATTATTACTTTGGCATTTTGTAGCCTTTATTACAATAGGACAGATCAATATTGACAGGAAGTAAAAGGGGAGGATTCAAGTCAGGATTTGAACAGCGGACGCCCAATTGCAATGGCACTGTATGCTGGTATTTGTAATATAAGGATTTAATATATTACTGGATCAGTGTTGAAGATAGTTGCCAAGTTCTTAGACATGTCATATTTGGTACACATATTAATCATTCTCAAATAGTTTTTAAATAGCAGAGTCATGCAGGGGTCTTCTTTCTGATATAACATCTTTTTTTTTTCCCCGCACATTTCTGCAAATTAATTTGAGTTTCCAGTTAATTAATTTTGGTTGTTAAGCAAGTAAATAAATATAATAAATGTATTTAAATAATTAGCAATATTTCAAACTACAGTACTTAATTTTTTTGTTTTTTTATATGTTCATTATGATATCAGGATATTTTTTAATTATAAAACGTTAAGTCACTGTAAGTATGAATTTAATTTGTAGTGTATTTTTGAAACTAATGAGTATCCTGTTACATATATTGAAAAGTAGGCTATTTATTTATTTATTTTGAGTTACAAATAGTAATGTACGTTGCATAGCCTGTAATTGCATCATGTGGTGATGTCAGACAGGCCTGATAGATAAAACACAGATCAAGAATTCAGACATGGATGACACTGCGGCGGCCCAAAGATTCCTCCATCAAGTGAGTTCTGTTTACCTTCACCTCAGTAATCATGGGATATAATCAGCAGATGGAGCGAGAGGGGCTGCGCTGTTTCCATTTCCGAAATCAAATATGTGCTCATCATAAAAAAAAAGAGGACGATAAGAAAAAAGCCATCGGAGGAATCCATCAGATCAGAGGACTAAATCTAATTTCCCTACAAATACATCTGTAATATTTCAAATCCACGGCCCGGGTTAATCTAACGCTTCATTTACATTCAAATAAAGCCAAAGTCGTGTCTTATCAATAATAAGAAGCCGGCGGAAAAATAAATGAAGTTTAAGGCGGTGGAGGGGAGAGAGTGCAGGGTTTTCTTGTCTGTTTTATTCTCAAAGAGTCAATAAAATATAAAGAAACTCAATTATTCCATTAAGCTGAAACATTGCATCATCAATGAGCGTTACTGAGTCAACGGAGATCTTTGGCAATGTTTGATGAAGTTTGGTTTAGACAGAGCATACTTGATAAGCCGAACCTCACTGGAGGTGTCTGTTTTACATATGAATGAGAGGAGAAGAGACAGGAAGGAAGAGAGGAAGTGTTCTCTGGAACGGTGTTATTTTCCGTAGTGTTTGCTATTAAACTTTGACATATCACTCCTGCAACAGTTTTGCTACAAACATGAATGATACCTCAGATTTTTGTGCTACAATTTTTGGACACAACGTAAATAATATACAATTACTTGAAATTAATACACAATTACAGCAAAGGATTCTGTGGTTGTTCAGCGTTCTGAATTAGGTTCATTTTACTTGTTTTTAAAGGGATTTGGCATATTTACCAATAGATTGCTGCTTTTTGGTACTTCATTATAGTGTGATTATACCTTTACCACTGTTTGTCCAATTTTCAATAGTAATTTTAATTTTAATAGGAGGTTTGTATGAGGATGAAAAATTTCCCAGTGCAGATTTGGCAGCAAGTTTAGGTTGGTAATAGAGATTCGCCACGTTAACCGACAGAAAGTTGTTTGGTTTGAAAGTGATTTCTATGTGACCTTCATATACAGTATAGCAAAATTATAAAATAGATATTTTATAATTTTGTTTCTGTGAATAAACAGACAATATTGTTAGCTTACATTAAGCTCAAACTAATTCAAACTGAAATCCCCATGGCTACTAAACAGATAGATGAGCCCGTTTTAAATACGCCTGTAAGCAACCTCTTAGAAACACCCTAACAACCAGCCAGAACCTCTTTGCAACCTCATAGCAATAAAAGCATAACAACACTGTCATGGCGACAAGCACTCTCATTTTGTACAAATTTAGTTTTTACTGTCTTTATTATTATTTAATATTGTTCCAGGAGGAAGCTGAGTGTACAGAGAGAGAGAGAGATAAAGAGAGAGACTCTTTCTCCTCTCAGGGTGTGAGATGCATGCTGACTACACCACACTGCAGTAGTGAGGTCAGATCCTCTTCATCGTAATGAGACATTCTGTGAACAGCAAACTGCAGTGCTCACACACCTCAGTGCTACTTAACGCACCCTCTCTTTTCCAGGGTACAGACAACACAGTGCATTTCAGTTACAGTAAAACATGTATGGCACAAGCCCACATGCTTCTGCTGACAGTACGACACAGTATGTTTAAAATAACACACGCGTAGTCTTAAATGATTGTATACTACCTCGTAAAGTGTTTGGATTTTTAAAGTGTGAGGATGTTTCAAACGGAGAAAAAAATAGTATCGTTCCTTGTTTGGTGTACCCATGTTACCTGAGTGAATGGTATTTTACATTTTTATATTTTACTTTTTATAAAATGTTGGCATTGTCAGCAACATCTATACAGCACACTGAATGTTTATGTGGCTACCAATGAGTTTATTATATATCTGATATTAACTACATATGTCTAATACATTTAGACTCTAATAAGATTTCCCGAAGTGAACTCATGCCCTCCTCGATTTTTTCCCAAAATATGATTCTTCTCCTTTTCAACACTTGAATGTGACGACTCGTTAGTACAACTTCAAAAGTATAGGATGTTAAGACAGCATATGCATGTAAAAATACATTTTTGGGGATAGTACTTATAAGCTGGTAAAATCACCAGAGACAATATTACTCTTTGTTGCATTGAAATAATAATATGATTTTAATGTTAACACAATATATAATGTACAGTATAAAGTAGTACATAATTTAAGACAACGCCAATGATCTGAGATGTTATGGAAGTGCTCTTCTTCTCTGTCTTTACTGTGCACTGTGTTGTCACCGAGGGTGTAAAAGTATGCAAATTTGAATAGACCTATCCATACCAGATTTCAATAACTTACATTGAAATTAAATGCAATTTCATTCATCATTTCCTTGTCTACAAATGAACACAGGTGCACCTATGCAACATTGTAGTCTAAAAACCACCCGCACACCTTTCACCATCCTTTTAATTAGCAATCAACACACACAAACACAGGTGCACATTGCCTGTTATCATGGTCTGAGACACACATGCACACACTCCAGGACATTATCAACCAACACACACTTGTGCTGCACGCTACTACTATTATGGTGCTGTCTAAAACACACACACACACACACACACACACACACACACACATACATAAAGAGGATGCTGGTCCTTCTCTGCCGTGTGGTTTGACGGTGATAAAGGTTTTCATGTGTCAGCTGCTCATGGCTGCTGAACTGCAGTGTGTGAAACTGTCTTTTAAATGTCACCTTGTGAAAATGCACAGGAAACTCCCACAGGATACAAACACTCGCTCTCATTTTTCAAAGAGAGTTCCATGTATAGGGTAGAGTTGTGATTCCCATTAAGGGGTATGTACCACAGGGGATACCTGGAAAGATTTCAATTTTGTTTTGTTAAACCTATTAAAGAAGAAATTATGAATTTAAAATATAAATATCAGGGTTGTCAAAAGATGAAAAACTGCAGTAAAAGGAAATTGTACTTGAAAAAGTAACCTCTTTGAAATGTTATTTCTTCTATATTATTTTTATTAATCAATAGTCTAATCAATTAATAGGTAATGGTTAATATTACGTTGCATTCTTAAACTGGGATAAGCTGTAATGTTTTTGCAGGGATTTAAAGAAGCACTGTATTCCTTTTGAACATTATGGTATGGATTTTCATTCTTTTTCATTTGTGATATGTAGGCTGTAAAAAAATGAATAAAGATGTAATTGCAAACGCCACCTTGATGTTTGGTTTACATTTTATCTAATAGCAACAATAAGTAATATCCTACAAAAACATTATTATAGTATCTTTAAAATAAAATAAGTCTGATATTTAAATAGCCTACACAAGAAACAGGATTTGAAAATAAATAGGAGTCTAACCTATCTAAATAAATGTATGCAGGCTACTGTCTAATTTTCAATTTGAAATTCGATTTGAAAACGAATTAGCTGTTTGTGGATACAGTTTATAGGCTAGTACACTGTAAATTAATTTACGTATAAATATATCCACAGTTTTTACATCATGTTAGATGTTATTATAAAAATGCAGAAGGCGTCTCAAATCCTTCATTTTTTCGCAACAACAATATTACAAATGTTTTTAAATTCTTCAACTAATCTTCAAACAAACGCGGTCTCGCGAGAGTAAGAATGGTCTCTCTCGGTTTGCTTCACGCGATTGGCTGTTCTACGCATTCGTCACACCTTTACGCGCACCTGCTTGTAATCAAACGCAAGGTGTCGAGGTGAAGTAATATAACGCTGCATTGGAAGGTTAAGACAGAGGATAAAGCTAGTTTGTTTAACTTTGTAACTGTTCCAGCCAAGCAAACCAATACCAAACGAATATATATAATTGCAGAAGCAGCACACAACAAACAATGTTTTCGTTTTTAAAAGTGGATGTTGGTGAGTTTGTGTTCACTCGCGCTACTAAATGATAAGTGAATCATTGAATAACAATGGCTTACTTAACATTCATTCGATCTTTCTTTCATTCCGAACCTATTTTTGGTTGGGGTTTTTTGGAGTAAAATATGTTGGGAAACACTGTAGTGACCCCATAAGCCAAAAAAAGAAGAGAGAAACCCAGACTTTTTTGCTTGTTTTGCAAGTTTTCATCCCAACAGTTAGGTCCTTTTCCCAGACAACCGAGGGATGCACCTCCGCCCTTGACCCTAATGGGTCTGGGGGCAGTTTACAGTCACACTATTAGTGGTGAAAAATTATCCTCGCCTGCATCCCTGGGCAACACACTGACCTATTAATGCCAATCAAGTCCCACGCAGACCAAAGAAAGATTATGATCTAAGCAGGCCAGAGATGGAGAGATGGTATCAGCTCTCTGCTTTCAATCAATACTGGCTGATGCTAATAGGCATTGATTGCATCAAAACCTTGATCCCAAATCGCAGATGTGATTATGTAATGGGGGGCTGTGACATTTTATTGAAAACAATGAGCCTGGCGGTACAGGCTGGAGGAAATATTAATCTTACTGTGTCACGTTACTGAACTCTGTCACTCCTTTGTGGTCATTTTTTGATTTATGATATATGGGTGATTACTTGTGACAGCTGAGCAGCTGTCTAACAGTAGCATGCTAACAGAAGTATGCTTTGAAATGGTTGAATTGCATGTTGTACAGTGTATGGTGTCCAGTTATCGTCACACCCACCCCCTTAAAAATGTATATGTTTTTTTATTATTGCTAATCTGATTGAATTAAAAGTCTAAACGTGGGGTAGAATTAAAGTGGTTTCTCATGCAGTGTGTGCTCTAGTTGTGTACACCCACTTGTATATATATATATATAAATATATATATTATTTATTTATTTTTCTATTTATAGGTGACACTGCAGGAGGTTACCCAAGGCAATTAGCCATGCAGAGACAATAGTTTATTAAGTAAGTAAAAGTTTTTTCTGCTTACTGTGCATGTGTTTTGTTTTTGTATGTTGTTTTCATATACTTGAACTCTCCTAAAAAGGTTTATTAAATCCAGTAGTATCATATATTTGTACTAGGATTTTAGTGGTGGGTTTATATGTCACAACTTGCCTACAAAAGGTCAACTTGAAAATATGTATTTTTGTCCAGGAGGGTTTGTCTGTCCATAAAGAAACTGACCTTCAAAATTAACCTGCTTTGAGAAATATTCACTAGTATAAAAAAGTGTGTTTTTTCAGTTTCAGTATTTTCATTTTAATGTAAGTTTGTTAAAGATTACATTTCCGCACATTAATTAAAAATTCCTATTTCTTCAACTTAAATGTATTGCAGTTACTTGTTTAGTCAAAGCAGCATTTTCATCTTCTTATTATGTTTAATCTTATTTATTTATTGCATCTTTCCTTTTGTGTCTTTCATATCTTTATGTACAGACCGATAATGGCAGGTACAGGCAAAGTTTGTGTAAATGAAACAGGCCAGATATGAAATATGGAGTTCCTTATATCAACTCAAGAAAAAAAGGGAGAGTTTTGTTTTCTTGCAGTCAGCATAACTAACATCACAAATGAAATCCGCAACAAGATACATATTCAATCAGTCTCAAAAGCAAAGAATAGCACAAATGAATTCTCCTTCCACCACAGAACAAAAGATATCATTACAGCTTCACTGATGTTCACGTTTCTGTATACCTCATTGCTTTGTGCTGCTGTATTTTAATTGAGTGATGATTGCAGACTTTCTAAAAGCTTAAAGCAGAAGTGGCCATGTGATAAATGGCTTCCATAACTCTGCAATATACACATTAATCATAAGCAATGTTATGTAAGATTCTCATAACCATGTTGCTTTCTTAGAGGTGGTGACTGTCTGAAATGGTTTTATTTTTTTATTTGAACCACAAAGCTTGAGTTTTGAGTTCAATGTTCAGTCTACACAGTAATAGGTTTCTGAGTGAAACTGGAAAGATGTAAAACTATAAAATAAATGCTTAACAATATTTAATAGCTTGCACAGGTTAATTTGTCACCACAAAAGGTTAAGAGAAAGTTTAGTAGTCTACATTTTTTATTTGCATCAGATTTATTATGTAAATGACTACACAATTATACAACTATTTGCTCTGAGAAGCTGTGTGTTTGATTATGAGAGTAAAATAAATAAAAAAATCCCAGTTTGCAATATCAAGCTTTAAAAAAAAAAAAAAGTGCATTTTAATAAAATTAAAAAAAGAAGACAAGAGGGACAAAAAAGCATGTCTATTTAAGTATTTGAACCTACAAAAGCTCATCTTTCTTTTATTAACCAGTTAGTTTCACTGTGTTTGGTTTTCTTTGATGATTGTTGTCAAAAACCCATTGGAATGAGGTTAGTGCACAGGCTCCATAGATAGGAAATAAGCTTTCTTAAATCGTCAGAGAGAAACATCATGCAGAAGAACCGAACCACAAAACAAGAGTCTGTGAAGCAGCCCTCGCTCTGCGATTGCACACATTGCTGCCAGTGACCAGACCGTGTACACAGATAACCTCGCCTTCAGCAGGCGTGATTGAATAGCCTGAGGCGGAGGAACATTCTGGAGATTCTCCTATAAAAGTTTTCGGTGAAGTCTGTGTTTGTAACTTGGGCTTATCGCCACAGCCTTGGGTAACAGACGCTTGCTGCGTCTCAGCCATGCAAATGATAACGGGCTCTGACGGAGGGCATGTTCTCGTGGAAATCTTCACGTGTGCGTCTGAAGGCCCCGGGATCTTTGCAGCTTTCCTTGAGTATGTCTCCCTCTGTAATAAACCATCTCTCCAGATGAGACTGTCTGACTTTGCCCGCCGTGCCTGGAAGACACACACAATGCACACAATGATTGCCATTGACCGAGAGGATGGAGCCACCAGCTGTGTGCGAGGAACAGTGACAACAGTCATGAATACACACAGGATCTCATATAGGCATCCAGATTCAGCAGACTGGTGAGATCATTGCTGTGAGGCCACATTGAGACATCAAAACATGCTGCTGAGATGAAACCACACATGTCAATCCAGTGGACAAGCATTAGCTTATCTGGTTGTAGTCATGTAGCTAAAATGCTACAAAAGCACAAAACCTGGACTTTAGTAAAGCTAATTCTGCCCAAGGATCATCTGCTTGCTCATGTACAGTGACTGATCACAGTTTATTTATTGCACGGAATGTAACGATTGTATGAAAAACATTGTTAATTAATATGAATTAAAGTAGTAATGTATAAATATTTTTAAGTAAATGAGCAGTTGACTGGAAAATAGTGGGTATAGACTGAATTTCTTTCCATATCAACTTTATTAGTAAAGACTTTCTGAAGGATCATATACTATTGAAAGAACTGTCACTGACCTTTTTCTAAATCAATGCTATGAATCAACATGAATATGTCTGTGAAAACAAGTGCATAACTCTGAAAACATACCTGAATAGATGCATGGTCATTCATTTTCCTTCATAGATATAAATAGAGCTGATGTCTGTGATCTCTTTTAAAGATTTGAAAACGCTAACTTTTTAAACAGTTCTTCTTCAGAGAATTATTGTACCAAGCTGTAAAAATGTCTTAAGGTTTGTACATCCTGGTATTTTAACTTACTGCTGATGGCAAATAGATCGTGAACAGATGAGGTCTTGTACACAGCAGTGACAGTGATGCTGTTTTCAAAAGGATGTTCGTCAGACAGAAATCAGTCTTGAAACACACACAGAAAGCAGCCAATAAGAGGGCGGACACATTTATGATAGCAGACGCCATAAATCCTGTCTTTTCATTGGCAGCCCATAAATAATATTGCCCATAGTGTAAAATGACTTTGAAATTGACCATATAGTGTTTGAGTATGCATGACTTAATGGCAGAAATCTAGCATGGTGCCTCATAATGCAAAAAAATATCAACAATGAATGGTTATTATAGCTGGTAGGTGCAATCAATTTGTTCAAAACTCTGAACCTTCGTTTAGGACTGAAACAAATGATCCCCTTTATGAGTCAAATTATTAAAAGCACTGATTCGTTTAGAGCAGCTTTGAGTGAGTCATTTAACAACTGTTTGTTTGTTTGTTTTTTCTCCAAAATGATTATTTTAGGAATTTATTGAATTATTCACTTAGCTAATTCATTCAAAACACTGATTCCTAATTTCTAAAGACTTTGACATTGGTGGAGTAAAATTGGACAAACTGCTCATATTTCGTACTTGATATCACCGCCCCGCATTTCTTTTGCATACTTGCTGACACAAAATTAAGGACCCAAAATAATTCAACATGAGTTGCCCTCATGCTTCGCTTCCTTCATCCTGTTCTTTTAGGCACCAAACACTCCAATCAATGGTATTGATCATTCCTCGGCAGACTCGAGCGTCTGAGGAATCTATCTGCAGGTGTCATTGGAGAAAAATTTATGAACTTTAAATCTACTTCACTGCACACACGCACTGATCATTTGAGTGACGCTAGATTGTATTTCTCTGTCATGGATGGGAATAATATATCTTAACTAGATTCTTATCTGGAATAACTGACACAAAATCACTGGAAACGCTGATTGCTTGACAGACAACTATATCATGCAGATCTGCAGACATGCAGTAAACGTGAAGGCTTGGGGAATAAACTTGTAGTAAAAGAAACAATGCTGTCGCTCTGTTTGCTTGTCTTTTATAGTTTGACACTGTTGTACTGTTATCAATGGCCTTTTCTCTGGTCCGCATCCTGTCCACACAGTGTCTATTGATCAGACTGACAGAAAAATGGTCAGTATCGGGGCCTAGATCTGTTTTAATTCCACTGCCCCGTGGACCGTTTGTTTAAACTGACAAATTGTTTGTGTGTTTATTTTGTCTTTAAATTAATTTTATCGGACAGGTCCCAGCCACTGGGACAAGGTCTAGAAGTGTAACAGATTACAAAGTTGACCCTGCTACGGTCTCAATCAATGGTGTCCAATTGTAGAAAGGAACTTTGGTGTTTTCACAGACATATGCAATGTTGATTCACAGTCTCTGCATTGATTTACAAAAAGGTCAATGTTCTTCACAGATGACAATTCATTCAATAGTATAATCCCTTAGTTTTATATCAGATGACTTTGACTTTGCAGTCATCCTGTCCTAATCTTCTTTATTCACAGCTGAATATGAAATGTTCATATAGAATAAATGTTGCCTAAGTAACTAGCCTATAAGTATTGTTGTATAAGCGTCTATATATATATGTATAGTGACTTTAGAACTGTATCCATTTAGGTCAGTACGTCTTGAGCATTTATCATCATTATACCAAAGACGTGTGTATTGATTATTGGTTATTTGAGATTGATTTCTCTGTTTGCTTGTATTTAAATGCCTTTAAATGTTTTCACAGTGCAATCAGAACATGCACACGGCCATGCTTACTCATTGATATGTATTTTCTTCAACTGTTCATTTATTTAAATTGGATCATTGGAAAGAATCGACCCATTGGATAACCAGAGCATCTTCACTACCTCCAAGTAATTATACGTTAAACATTTAAACACTAAATCCTTAACATCAGCCCCAAACACCTCCACTGGTGCCTTTAAAACAGTTTATTAGTCCGTCCTTCCCAAATACTCAAGGGAGTTTCCAAATGTTCCCATGGGCTATTAACAGATGCAAGCCTCTGAGCAAATACTGCTAACCTTGTGCACTGAATTTTGGAAATGACTCACGGGGTGCTAGTAAATATGTTTTGTTAAACAAGCCAATTAAACCAAAACAATTAAAAAAAACTATTTAAAAAAACAACTTGGGTGAAGGGTTTACATTAAAGAAGAACACAAGCCTAGATTACATTTCATCATTGCACAAATAAATGCTTTGTGTCCCAAAATGACTGTCCAATAAGAGAGGCATTTAAAAACTATAGTGGAGTCCTTCAGGACCAGGACTGTGGTCCATTGAGTCTGTCTGTGGAAGGGATGGCATATTGATGCAGTACTCTGTGGGCCTGCAGGTGGAGCTGTGATGCAGTGTTTTGAGAGCTTTTGCGTTCAGGAATATTGCAGTGAATCAAGCATACCATGGTGCCAACCAGTATTTTTCATATACAGCAAGGTGAAAAAGTTTGTCAGATTATTGGTTTTAAAAGTGGGTAATACAAGTGGGCAAAAATCATAAAAAAAACTGCTGTGCTATTTTTTCAAGTCAGCAATTCCATTGTATGTAATATGTTTTAATATCCTTTTAAATAACATTTGCGCGTTCTTTTTGTTAATTACATTAACACCCTCACTTGATTTATGATTTTTTTTTTGCGTATCTATTTATTTTGATTAATCTCTGATGAATAAAATAATGAGCGTAAATAAATTAGTGTAAAACTAATCTCCTGACATGATGTTTGTATTGCATGTTTACATCCTAATCTCTAAATCATCTTGTCGAGTAGATATTCAAATCCCGTAAACCGTTCTGCCCGCAGTATTAGCCCCCTCCCAAAATCCGTTCCACTGTGTAATGCATGCATCATAGACACATTCAAAGATATTTGGGGTGCAGCATATGCCTCATTCATGCCAGCCGCGCGCGCTGATTGCAGCCAATAAGATTTTACAATTAGCCCAATCAGCGGCCAGATTCGGGATGTCACTGCGGGCGAGTCAGGAGGGTTTGTAAAACAAGACAGTCGCTGCGTCTCAGTAGAAAGCCACTGACTCACGCCTCTTCTCTGGTACTTGGGAGTCAGCTGCGAACCAGCAAACTCTGAAACAGCCGCTCTGACCGCAGCGCGCGTTCGCTCGCCTGCTCAACTGCTGCACGCCGGACTCCGGTCGCCGTTTTAGCGCGCTTTAAATTCTGTCAATCAGCGCGTCATGATGGAAACTATAGCCCGAGCGGCAGTTTTAACGGTCACCAGCGCTTCAGCTTAGTCGTTGATGGGATTCTGCGGCTCGTCTGTCGTTTCTTCCTGAGGAAATTAAACGCGGAGGATCTTTTCGGTAGAATTAAGTGTCGATGATACGCGAAAGCCACCGAGTCGAGTGTTTTATTTGTGGCTGTGTTTGTGGAGTAAGTGAGTTGGGATTCCTGTGAAGGTGCCCATCATCCGCAGTGTGAGCGCGACTGCGGCGGTGAGGTGAAATCCGCAGCGAGAACAGGTAAGCGCTTGACACGGGACAACCGTGTAACGGGATTGGGGTTTTACATCTTGAACTTGTTATTTAACGGAATAACGCATGGGAAAGGTTATTTAAGCAGGTAAGCGATGCGTGTTACCTGCTATGTAGTATAAGGGCGTGCTGTGATGAGGGCAATGCAGCATCCGCACCCGCGCGCTACAGGATTGTGCGATGCTTTACTCTCTGGAGCTTTTAGGTTTAAAACTGAGAACAGCATATGGAGACTGTTTCCAACTGCTCATTTAGAACGTGTAGTGTTTAATGGAAAGCGCATACGATTCTTAAAGGGGTAGTTCACACAAAAATGATAATTCTGACATCGTTTGCTTAACCTCGTGCTGCTCCAGATCTTTATTTTTTGGTTATCAGATGTTGGGCATACAGCCAGTTCACTTTCATCGTATGGTGACCAAGGCTGTCAGTCCCTTAACATCACATCTTGTGCTCCACGGAAGAAAGTCATACATGTGCGGCACAGCGTGAGGTTGAGTAGGCTTAAATGACACAATTTCAGTGTTGCCTGGGCTATATTTGTAAGACTTAACGCGTTTAGATTAGGTTATGTTGTCCAGTTTATCTCATCATACAAGGCTTAAGACGTGATTTAAAATACAAAGTGGAGCTGACGCAGTTCGCGTGATACTCATTATTTTACGCACATGAAAAGCGCTGTTTTGGAAACGCTCTTTATGGCTGGCCAGAGATGAAACGCTACAAACAGCGCACATAACATTGTTAAATGTCTACAGCAAAGAGAGCCCGTTACAGGAACGCGGCTGTGCCGCGAGAGCTTTAACTAGAGAGCGCAACTTGCTCTCTGCCGCGTGCGTGAGCGCTGCTTCTCAGCGTGCGCGCTTTACCTGACGGCGCAGGGTGGAGAATGAGCGGCTATCATACGTGAGGTATACCATCAGCATTACTGGGTATTACCCTATTATGTTTAGACAACGTGAGTTTGACACACTGGTTGTCGGTTACCGTGCGTAATTCTCAGTCATTTAATCATGGTCAATTAAAATACAATAGGTTTGTTTTATCTATCTATCTATCTATCTGCATAGTTTATACTTGTATATTTACACACACAGTTGCAATTACGCGTGGGTCAAGAGTTTTCCCTAATTTACATGTGAAATCAGGAGCAGCTGCAGTAATGTCATGACTCTTCTTCTTAGAGGGAGATGCTGACCGTTTCCATTTGAACCATTGTTTTGTTTAACGCATCTGCAAACCCTTATGGCTGCCTCAATGCAGCATAGATCAGCTGAGGACACATCTAACGCATGTTTCTGATGTTCACTTTGTCCGCTAGACATGTCACCAGTCCTCTGCCCTCACAGCTGTGAAACTGAGCATCATCTTCAGATGAACACATTGCTGCTGTTTGCCAAACATGTAATTGGCAGATTTTCATGACTTTTTTTTTATGTACTTCTCTTTTTTTTTTTGGCTGAGAGTGTGAGTTTGTGGGGTTTGAACTGGAATCTAAAGTAATGAGAGAAGTTCACACGCTTGTGGTGAGTGATATTTCAGTAAGGATTCTATTCATAGTGGGACTTCACAGTGTTCACAGCCGCCGACTGTATCTGGAGGTTTCTGCCCATGAATTATAAATTCACGAAGATTGGGTTAATGAAGTATTTAAGCTTTTGTGAACTGAGTGGAATTTGTTCTCTTTAGAGGCTGATAAGAAGCAAGGCTTTTGTACTGTGAGTGTACATTGTGCCTGCATGTGGCCAATTATGGCTTGCTTTAGAGTAAAGCTATAGGTGAGTTCCAGTATGTGTTTGCATTTGCATACAACAGTATGGCAGTTCTTTTTTTTTTTTTTTTTTTTTTTTTGCATCCGCTTGTTAAAAGTGTAGGTGTGGATGAATGTGTTAAGCACTTTGCGTGCTTTGCAGTCAGAGTGCCCCTGAGTTTCAAGGAGAAACAGCAAGTACCGTCAGACTGTGATAAAACACGAAACTTAATCATTTCAGTGCGTTCCAGTGGCGTCTCAGCCTTGAACGTGTGACAGTCTGCTTGTCTCTCAACCCCCAGAGATCTTTCAGAGACCTTAAACAAAATGCTATCAGCAAGGATGGATGACATTTTTCACATTTTTTTTTTTCTTGGCCATAGTTAGAAATAAGCTTAGAATAGATAGAATGGAGAATGAATGGGATACTGAATGATGAAATGCCATTATTAATGGTATGAGAATACAACTTAATAAAATATTGTTTAGGATTAGAGTTCACTGGACTGTGAGTGTGTTCACTCTTCAGTATGAACTCGGAGCAGTTGACATGAGGCTGAATGACTGGTTTGGGAACTGGTGAATGACTCTCTCTGTCTGCTCTTCCAAAGGAGAGCCGTCCCCTCTGTTCCTATAGGTTGTTGATTGGCTGTACCAACCAATCAGGTTTAAGTTTTGCTATTGCTCTCCAAGACAACAGCATCTGTATTTGAGTTTTTGACTGTTGCCCTGTTTTGGTTTTGGTGAGAATAATGGCAATATAATGGATTGTATGATAAGATAATATAATATCTTAATGAATAAAGTTTTATATCCATCTGGATCCTTCCAGTATATGGGTAGTTGACATATCAGTGTGTCAAAAAAAACAAAACAAAACACACTAACATTATAGATATACCTCGATTTGTAACTCTCATTTCTCATGTTATTTGTGTGTCAAGGTTTTCTACATTTATGCTGTCACACCATAGGATATAGTACTCAAGTAAAGCCATATATACTATATGGCAAATCTTAATAACGTTTCTTGCAAAATATACCAGCACTGCTAAGCTCTTTACATAAAATTTGATATAAAAGTATTTTTAGCTATTTGCGTAGATGCAGTATACTTGCATATGGCAATATATACTTTATAGCATTTCTATACACTGCTTTATTGCTTGCGTTGACACAAAATGTATGCTCTTCTATGGAGTTTCTACATTTTCTGTTGTGTATATTGTGAGAATGTGTATATCTTTATCTATGATCAAATTAATTAGCAGCTTGATGAGTTGACTTTTGGAAAATGATCTTGAACTGCATGAGCTTTGATTTAAAGATGCGTGCTATTCGAGCAGCTCGGTAAGACACAGTAGCCAACAGGAATCTAAGAGAAAGAAAAATCAATTTTTGTAATCTTGTTGTGCTTGATGAGACTCTGCTTGACTGTTTCCCTCTACCGGCCTGTTGAAAACACGTTTGCATGTGTGCATTGGAACAAATAAACCTAACCCTTCTGTTATGATAGGGTTACTACAGCAGTTTTTATGATTTATCGTTCTGCTATTTAAGATAGCTTAAAAACAAAAACGCGTCCTTGATTTTTTTTGTCCTGTGTATTTAACTTGCGATGTTTCTTTGTGAAGTAAATGAACCTTGTACCTGGAAAGTGTTTTGTGCCTTGGCAGAGCACAATGTTTATTTGCGCAGCAAATATTTGTGCTCGAGAGAGTTTCTTATTGCAGTCCATGCATTTGCACATATGCTCGTGTCATGTGCGGTCTGTGCGCGACTGGACGGGATTGTAGGTAAATGTGTGAATTGCGAGTGACAGTTCTGTCTGCTTGTGACATCTTCAGAATAGACTCCTGCTGTGCATCCCCCGTGTCCAACCACATGTGCGTGCTGGTGAGTATGTGAGCTTGTGTGTCTGTGTGGATAATGAGGAGAGAGTGATTTCCTCCAGTGAGAAACTCCTTCCTGCCATCACTGTTGCACATGTGAGTCCCATTATGAAACCACAGCCTTTCTGTATTTGCGTATATCGGTTTCTTTTTTTCTTTTAAACCCTTTGATTTTCTGTTTTAAGTTGTTTAAAAGAAAACAATTAAGCTTTTGTGTTTACAGTGGGGTTTTTTTCCACTGGCACCTCAGTTGAGTGGAGCTGATTATCTAGTGATGCAATTGTAGCAAGAGAAAGCTTTGAATTTGATGTTTTTGTGATGGTGTTATTATTCAGACGTGTTCAAAATTTATTGTTAGACTTTCTGCAAGACTTTCTCACACTGCTGGCATTTTTGGGGGAGAAAAGCAACCGTAATTCATTGGTTTTCAATGAGAGTCTGCATTTTAAATGATTTTATTTGCTGATGATGGTTCATTTTGTTCATGACGAAACATTATGTGCTGCTGAAATTATTATGAGCAAGTATTTTCTTTTAGCAACAAGGATGTTGGTGTTTTTTTTTTTTTTTTTTTTAAACCATCCAGCAGCAGGAAAGCTAGCAGCTGTCAGTACAGAGTCATTGTGAACAGGGATTTAGGTCGTTCCAAATTTTGAACATTGTGACCTTGGTGATGTGGCCTTTCCATGTAGTTCCAGTAATATACCTGAGGAAAGAGAGCAGAACAGAGTTTTTCTGGTGCAGGTCTTCCCATGGGTTAGGTCAGGAGGATTAGATTGAAAACATCCCTCTATGCCGTCTTTTATACTTGCCTCTGCTAAACCATGCGTGACGGGTAATAAATTAGTTTTGTTTCAGATGTATGAAATGATTTGAAAACAGCAGCCAGACATATTTTTCTTGTTCCTTCTGTAGGTGGACTCGCTGTTTGAAACATCCACCTTTTTAAAGTGGTGTCAGTTTCAGCAAACGTGCATGAGTTTCTAATTTCAGTTTTTTCATCTCTTCATACTGGTCATACTGGTTTTCCATTTGCTTTATTTTTCTGTTGTGTACAGAATGTCAGCAGCATTTCTATTTCGGTATTAATATCAACTCATAAAAACTTGTCACTTGCTGTTAGGGCAGTGAACGTAGTCATGAGTCAACTTCCTGTTGACTTTAATGTCAGTCTGTTTAGTGTTTGTCTGGGAGATAGACCGTAGTGTATCTATCTTTGATGTTGTGCGTTCTGGGTTGCCAAGGTTGGGTTTAATTCCCCTTGACAGTAAGCATCGGACTAGACAAACTAACATGTTTTTCGCTGTCTTGATTTGTGCAGGCATAGATGCAGCCATTCAGCGCATTGCAACCATGTTATGAATGTCTATACTATATAACAGATGCATTGAAGCTTGGCAGTGTGTACGTCTGCAGTTGCATTCGTGTAGTCAGTCTGTCATTGTGTATGTGGCTTTCTTTCTCTGTGTTCTGTGCATTAAGCATCTCCGTTGTATCACTGAGCTTCAGTCCCTCTGCCACCCACTCACACATCTATAAGTGTTCCCATGGAAACATGACTTTTTAGCTCCATTATCCCTCTTAATGTACCTCCCCACACGCAGACGTACACATACAAATCACAACTGCAGTGTAGGCTAGAGGGCGCCAGTGAGTCTGTCATCATAAGCATTGATAAAATGCAAGGAGGAATGATCAAACTTGTCACAAAAATCAGCATGGTTCATGGAATGGGATTAAGCTTTATTCCCCCTTTATAGGAGTCGACATATTTTTTAGGATTATGAACAGTGTTGTATTTCCAAACATTTCAGGGATGCAGACAAGAAATTACAGCTGTTGCATGAACCAGCGTTTTGTGCCCTTGGCAACCCACATTCTTCCAGCTCTTTCAAGATAAGCATTTTCAAACCCTCATTGGACACGCTTCACAAGTCGTCTTATTTGGTGCAGCTAACTTGAATGAGGTGATATTAGAATCTTGTCAGAGCGATTCATGTCACCGCAGTGCCATGAGATGGAACATCCTCTTAGAGTAAAAAGGAAGGTAAATGTGGTAAACACACAGGTTATTTTCTACTTTTCCAGTGTCACTGTGATTTACCTTCTTGGGAGCGGTCATGCACGCTCACCGAGACCCCTCGGATTCACTTGCACAAGAAATGTGATGCGGTTAAGCATGTAGAAAATCAAACTAAACAGCCTGACCAACTGCGGAGAGGGAAAGAAAAGAGGAATGGATTACGTTTCCTTCATCCCAAACCACAGGAGCCCCTGCTGAAAGGACTCGAAAGCAGCCTTGTGTGTTTACGCCAAGGGCTCTGACAAACAGAGCAAGGGAGGAAGGTAAATAGAAACAGAATGGAGTGCTATCTTCCTGTCCCGACTCCTGCACACAGATGAGGAGGAGAAGAGCGCTGGCGTCAGGCCAGGTGCAGAAGGCCAGGTGTAGCAGCGTCCGTTGCTCACTCAATGAGAAAGTTGGGGCAGAAAGTTTAGCGAGAGATTCCGCAAGCGATTGATTTTGGATAAAATGAATATTGATGAGGCTCCTCTGCATATGTTTTTGTAGCCACTTGTGACGCTAGAGTGGTGTGTAATCTACCAGCGCTGGACAATAGCTCATCTGTCTACTCACACGCATATTGATGGAAGTGAGCACATCACGGTTAGCCCTCATCAAAGACGCTTCTGTGTGCCTCTCGTTCTTCATTATCTGTACATACGACACCCATGACGGTTTGCCTCCAGGCCATTACCAGTGTGACATACTCATGGGTCTATGTGCGCTTGTGCTCATGCAAAAGGCTTTGTCATTGTTACAACCCTGGCTCTTGGGGAGCAACATTAAGGATGCAAAACTGATGTGCCAGTTGAAAAGAGTTTAAGTTCTAAAAAGCTACAAAAAAAAGGGTGTGGTGATACTGCAGACCAGAGAGAGAGATGGAGAATGGTCCTGGAGTTTAAGATGGCCCTTTTCAGGTGGCGTCAGTTAACCTGATGATTACAGATGATTAGCCTGTATGGATGCATCTGGACCATAGAAGCTTGTGGGAAGTAAAGGTATTATGCGTTGTTGAGTGTGTGTGTTTGAGAGCGGGAGAGAGAGCGCACACACACACACACAGTGTTTATTGATGACTCATACACTTTAAATGTCCTCCAAAATGCCTCTAAATGAATGAGTCATTTCTTGAACGCATTCTTATCAGTAATTTAACAGCTATGGTTGTCTGAATAGTGTGTTATTAGAATAACTTCATAAGATTTGACATAAGCAGATATTGACTCGCAGCATGATTCCTCAAAAACCAGCTGTAATTATCACAATCACGCTAATATCAACAGTCTTGAAATACAAGGTAAATCATTTTGTTTTGCATGGGGTGGAGAAATCCAATAAAATTCTGTGCATGCAAGATTATGTTGGCTTACTTTGTCGACTGTAAATGTTGTATCCCATGTTGCTCCAAGATGTAACACACAAAGTTTTTTGTTGTTGTTGTTTTGCTAGAGGCACAATTTTAGTTGCTTTTCTTGTGACCTTTTGAAAAACCGTTTCCATCTCTATTCTCTCTCCTTCTGTCCGTTCTTCCCTTTGGTCTCACAGTTAATGTTGAGGCGGTCATTTATCACTTGTGTGAGTCTGTAAGAAAATGGTTTTTTTTTCTTAGAACAGAGGCGGAGCTGACAGAATCTTTAAAACTGTGCAGCTTCTCTGGCTATTACAATGCGTTTCCAAGCTGTTCCAGTGTGTTCAATTGACTTCAGCGAGGCAGTGATTTATTTTAGGCATTGAATCTTCACACATCTGCCTCCAGAATGCTAGATTTAGGAAAAAAGCTACTGACAGGGGCTTATTGCTGTATGTTCTTAAAGTATGTCCACTATCATCAGATCACTGCCAACAGGAGGCAAGAGGCTTCATGGTTTATAGCCAGGGCTTATGTCCAGTCTTAAGGGCCATTCACTCTGAGGATGATAACTTTAACGATTATTTTAACTGTGAAGTTTTAATAATCATCTTAATTCTATGAGAGCAGGGAAGTCCAAACCACAGCTGTAATGATAACGACGCTGGGGAATGATATTGTTGGAATTACTTTAAGACTTATGAATGGTAAAAACATTGAACCCACAGATGACAAAACTACTGTGCACCTTAATAAACAGAATGTCGTCTGTTGGTGTGGATGTAAATATGCTCCAAATGGAGTCTTCCCCACATTTCATGGCGTCTGCAAAATAGATCTGGACACATACACTATAAATGTGACGAATGACAAGATTTACATGTCTCAAATTGATTTTTGTAATTTAAATTGGGAGCTCTGAGACTGTTTTGAAGGGAGAATAAATGGAGGAAAACCTCCAAGATTCCACTTAAGGTAAACTGTGATGTGTGTGTGTGTGTGTATGTGGGATGTAAGTGGGATTACTAGTGTTGAATCCAGTTGTGTGTATCAGGGCCCAAATTCCAAGATTATTCCACCCCCCCCCTCTCACACACACAAATTAAAAACACAGTTTAATGGTTTATAATAATCAGTTTTAAGCTTGTGATTATCAGGCATTCATGTCTAAGAAGTTAATCTTCCAGGTCCAGTTCATCCAACACTGTATTGGATGAGATTATTAATACTGTATGTTAACCAGTGCTAGGATAGGCCATCTCTAGTTCATCTTGTAGAGCATGGCACTAACAACCCCAAGGTCATTCATACCCTGCTTTGAATATGTGTTTACAAAATAAATGTGAAATCTTTCTTAATATGAGCTGTGTTGGCTGTTTTTTTCAGAGATCATATCTGACTTTATTTTTAGCTCACTTTTATTGCACAGTTTGCCTGTGGGCAAAAACGGTTGGTTTCATAGAAAGAAAGAAAAAAAGCTAGGAAGCTGTTCAGTTACTGATCTAGGGCCAGCTGTTGCCATCTAGTTACATTCGTTATTGAAGACAAAACTAAACTCAAGTCAGCTGAAACCTCCATCTTTGCTTTTAGTTGATGATATGTGGCGTGCAGTGATGACAGTCAGACCCCACCTCCGGCTGGCCCAGCACACATCAGCACTGTATTAGAGACTCTGCTGTGTGGGAAATGAACTTTTATGATCTCTGATTTATTACCTGCATCAGTGCCTCTGAAACGCCCCAGGATTGCTTTGAGGAAAGCTGAAGGGAAAATCCTTCAGTCTGGATGAGAAATCAAATCCACACCCCCATCGACCCCCACCACACACATCACTGTTGCTGCACGTTACTACAGTATGTGTGTGTGCAGAAATGTCAGCACTGTCAATTCTTTTACATTGCTTGCAGAGAATGTTTTATTTTTCCCATTTATACACATTTTAATGTATTAAATTTGAATGTGTGTATATATTACTATTTTTAATATACATATTTTTGGGGGCAATTAATTGCCAGTGTTTTACAATGGCCATTTTTCTAACATCACATGCAGTTCATAAGCTTACAGCACAGCTAAAATATATATTTTTGTTTTAACGCTGCAGATTCAGCCGCACTAGTCTGCTGAATATATTTGCTGTGGAAGTGGCTAACGTTTTGATTTAAGGTGCTGAACTGTGCATTTGTCTCACAGCAAGTGTTGGGTTCATAAATAAGACTTCCTCTTAAACACTGAGAGGTGACCTCTCATGAATGCCATTGAAAACTAATCAAGTAGTGTGAAAATAAGTTCCGAGTGAGCAGAGAGAAAGAACATAGAAAAGCCAGAGGGGGAGCACATAAAAGTTTCAGCGTGCAGTGTGTGACTGACCACGGATATGATATTAGCTGCATGCATCTTATATGTGGAAGTGAAAAGAGAATAAGGAACTGTGTTGAGAATCATGAATACTTCTCATGAAAAAGAGGAAAGACCTGATTTGTCCACAAACTCTGATTCTCTTGTCTAAAGGCTTTTTAGGAGCACCTGGGAGTTAGAAAGATATACTTGGTTAGGATTTTAGCAGCCCTTGGAAACTGGAAACCCCTTAAGTCAGGTAAAAAAAGTGTTCTTTCAATGTACATTTTTTTTGTGTTCATTGTTATAATTTGTGTGGATGTTTGGTCCAGCTTTGACAAAGCACAGTCGCCTTAAGGAATTAAGTGTTTGACTTGTTTTGTCCTCACATCAGTGTATTTCCACACAGTTGTGTGTACTCGATAATCTGTGTCTTCTGTTGGGCTGCTTGCTTGTCTTTTGTAATCTGGATGAATGTCAAATGAAGAAAAGAAGTATTTAATGCCTCTGAAGTGACACATAATGGTTTGATTACTTGTTAAAATGTATAATTCGTCGTTTATTCCCTCTCTTCTGTGGTACATTTAAAAAAAGCTTTTTTGGTGTTCTGCAGAAAAAATTCATTCAGGTTTGAAGCAACATTACAGTTGGTGCATGAGGACAGAACTGGATGAACTGTCTCTTTAATATTGCAGACTTCTTTGGTCTTCCTGAGACATCAGTTAATTGAATACAAGACCTCATCTAGTCATAATAACGAGTGACAAATAAGATATTTGTTTACATGGTGAGCTGGGCATGGCAAACAGCTACAGGAAGCAGCTCAGAGTCTAACCTAATAACAGGATAATGGCAATAAGGAACAGTAGCTCTTCAATAGTCCTCTTATATCTTTATCTGAATAGATAACATTCAGCGCAGTCAACGCCCATGACACTGGGCATCAGTACAGATAGCGTGAGGTTAGACTGAGTGGGAAAGAGAAGGTATGTTGATGTGCTTCTATGCATGATTGAGTGTGTATCTTTATCTGATCGTTTATCATTTCCATGTGAGCCTGTGTGAGGTGTGTGTGTGTGTGTAAGCCAGCAAAGCCAGCCGCAGTATCTCTTTATGGTCTGCAGGAGACATGTGCCCGCTCAAGGCAGAATGCACCCCTGACACCCTGTTTTCATCTTGGAGTAAGACCCTGACTTGTTTGATAAAGGTGTGAGAGGGGAAAAATACATTTGTGTGCAAAAGCGAAGGGAAGTGATTTGTGTATGTGTGTGAGCGAGGGAGAGGAAGATGGATAGAAAGCGGTTGACAGAGTCTGTTTGAACCGAGAGCTGCTGTGGAGGATTACGGTCCCTCTGATCAGAGCGAGGGAGGAAATAGAAAGAAGGAAATGGGAGAGAGAGCGAGGACAGGCAGATGTCAACATGTCTCTCAGATCTACTGGATTTGTCTGACCAGCGTTTGGGCTCAATCCATTGCTTTGAAATGGCACGATTCAGGGAGAGCTGTAGTTTTGATGAATTCTGTAAATAACTAAGTCTGAGCCATGCAGACATCAAAAACCACATTAGTTCATGACAAGTACAGTAAAACAATCATTTAAATCACAATGCGCTAGTGCTAACGTCACTTTGACCTTGTGCTTTGCTGACCAACAAAAAACCTGTTCTGTTTAAAAGTGACTTTTAAAGTTGAATTTTTTTGGGATGCGTAATTTTGACCTCAAATTTAATCCAGTATGGCAATCCAGTTTAGTTAAAGATGCCTATCTATTTATTAGTGAAGCATGTTATGTATATGTTGGCCCTTAAATGTCATATTATGTTTTTTTAATTGACGCTGAAGAGTAAGTGAATTACACATTATTTGTGTGACCTTTTTGTTGCTCTCTCTTTTGAGCAAACTGATGTCCCATCAGATTTTGGTGGGCGGAGCGCTGTCACACTCTGGGAGGGCTGTAGATAATTAAAAACCCTTATCTGTATGTGCTCCGTGTGTAAACATAAGTCCTTTTTCTCCTAGCATCCTTCTGTCGCCCTTTCCTTCAGACCCACATCAGGGATGAATCCCTCCATCTGTCCATGGAGGGATGAGGAACGCAGGCTGTTCTAATGAAAGTCGAACAGGAGGATGTGTGCGTAAGCGCCTGTGCGTATGCGTGATTTTGCTTGTGCGGGTGTCAAAGAGTATGAGATTTGATGACATGCCGTAATCAAAGTTGAATTGCACTGTTCTGAGATAATGCTCTTAGATCAGGGAGGATAAATTCGGGATTGTTCAGATGCCCTTGGCCCCCACCCCCTCCCACACAGATCTGATGAAATTCAAGGTCGAGTGTTTGCAAAGCCTGGAAAGGCTCCACTGAAACACTCTGGTCTTAGGTGAATTTAGTTGCTTATTCTTTTTTTCCAATTGTTTTTTTGGACCTATGTCAATTAAAGCCGCCAACTGGTCTCTGAGACCTTCACTTGACCTCATTTGACACTGGAGATGACCTGGAGTTTAGTTTGAAATGCAAAAAGTAGCATGAAAATAGAGAGTCTACCACTGCCAGTATCCACCCACCCAACTTGAAGCCAGGATTTAAGCAGCCTGGTGTCAACTCAGTTTGCCATACTGATGCCCAGTGTGGAGCGTATGGTGTTTGGCAATTGGTGCACATTTTAACCAGAAGGCCTTGAATGAGACAGCCTGGCAGGGAAACATAGGCTTGTTACAACAGACTCACTCTGAGAAGGTAGTGTAAAAATGCAAATGCACCCACAAAAATACTTAAGAAATCTTTTTTGAAGTCTAAAGTTTTCATGTTGTTGGACTGAAATCAGAATATCCGTATCCTTCTTTTTTTTTTTTTTTTTTTCTTGAGCACTGAGCTTTTTCCAGTTCTGTAGTCCAGTCCTTTCAAAAATGCCTCACAATTACACATTTTCTTGTTATTGCTGTGTTACTCTGATTATTTGTGCTGGTTTTCTGGAAGCACAAAAGAAACTGCATCAAGTGAGACTTCACTGTTGCAGTTGGATCCTAGAAAGACAAAGCATTGGAATGAGAAGCATGAATATCCAATTATTTATTAAGTGAACACACACACACACACACACAGCTTAAACCCTAAATGTGCCGTTTCCTCACATTCCCAGAGATTCTGCTTGTGTGTGGTATTAAA
>JAUYWG010000034.1:8262563-8274287 GCA_034779775.1 Enteromius afrohamiltoni | reverse complement strand
ACACACACACACAGCTTAAACCCTAAATGTGCCGTTTCCTCACATTCCCAGAGATTCTGCTTGTGTGTGGTATTAAACATGAATTCATTAGCACTCTTTGATGTGGCTACTCAGCATGTGGTCTCCAGTCCGTGTGTGTGTATGTGTGCATTGCAAAAATGCTTTCCAATAGAAGAACTGGTTTTCTATTGGCAACATGCTGGACTGTTGGAGTATGTCCGGTCTGGAGGTCAACTCATGTTTCCTGTTCAAGATACTGGGAATGCTGTATGCAATCCAACTGGCAATCTCCTAAAGCAACCTATGGGAAGATGCTAGAATTATAAAATCCTGTTTTTGGATGACCTTGCAAATTAGCTAATCCTAAAGCCCATCACTAGATGCGTTTTTAAATATTTTACCACCATGGATTGGCGTAGATCCTTAACATCAAACCATACACAGAAAAGCCTTTAGCAAACCAAGCTGTTGTTTCCCTACTTCGTCCTTGTAAAAAATAGTATTTAATTATAGAACTTCTACAAGTGATTGCTTTATGGGACGGATGTTGATTCGTCTTTTGGTTTCTGTTTGAACCCACAAACGAGCCGAGCGGGTCATAATTTGTGTTTTGATTCAGCTTTACTAGACCACCATTTCCTCATGCATGTTTTTACCTCGGCTCACATCTCCGTTTTCTCCCACTTTAAATGTAATCGCTAGTAAATGATACCTGCTGTAGTGTTTTGGAGTGGTTCTTTGCTAGACGTTTCTATCAGAGAACGTTATCCCCCACTGCTCAGATTACACACACTACTATATTTCAAACCATTCTCTTCCAGGCACACGAACACAGTTGCAGCAGGACCATTCTCACGCAGAATAGAAAGTGTACCGAACTCTTTATTACTCTCCTATGCCTCTGAGTGGGCTTACGCTCCCTCCCCTAGTGCGTTTCTGCTTTCTGTTTCAATGGCTAATCATTACTGTGGAGTCCATACCCTCTACTCTGTGTAACGTCTTAATGCCCACTACAATGGCTAGGCAGTGATTTTCACATCTGCTGTGAACCTCACAGGCTGGTGTACCACTACTAGCGTTCTCTACAGCTAAAAATATAGCTTTTTTTTGCAATACTGTTTATGCATTCATGTTCAGACCGTAAGCATTTGTACTGCTCAACACTACGGAGTTCAAAACTCTGTCTGTTTTTTGTCCCTTGTCTTTTGTGCAGCCATTAGCGATTCCATCTAATTGGCCCTGTGGTCCCACCACTACTCGGACATTGAAGGCATGACTGTGAGCTTTGCCACTCCTTCAGCTGTGTCAGCAGGTGAACTGCGCTATCTGGAAAGATGGAAGAAAATCGGCAAAGCATGCAAATCGCATACTGAAGGGAAAATCAATTAGAGGGCCAGAGGTCCAACTGTGAGGTGGGGCACAGGCAGAGAAATTGTGCCCATCCTAGCTGTTAACTCCTGGGGAAAATGCATTATCCTATTGAGAATGGCATCCATTCATGCCAACTGTGCGAGCTCCCAGAGTGCCCTTTTCCACCTCTCTTTCTCTTTCTAATTACTCTTGCGCTTTTGAAATGGTAGGAAAGCTGTCATGTGGCTTTAATAATTTGTCTTCCTATTCCCTTCTCGGAGAATCTTTTGTGGAGAATACAGTGAATTGTGGTATGCAAGTTTCATTGCTGTCAAAGCTAATGCTAATGTAATATGCTAACATTCTTCTGTTCTTTCTCTTTGTGCAGGTACAGAATGTCCCCAACTTCATGAGAAGCTTGAATACTGATACAGAGCACAGGTAGCAAGTAGTGGACGACGACAGTCTTCCCATAAGGCAACAGGACAATGGCTTCCCACAAAGGGAGATGGAACTTTTTCACTTTTTCTTGCTGCATGATTGTCCTGCTGGTCCCCCTCATGGCTACGAGGCCACAACAGCCTTCAGCGGCATCAAGAGTACATGAGAAATACAACACATTCCGGGTGGAATACCCTGAATGGACCTTTAACCATCTTGCGGTGGACCACAGAAATGGGAATGTTTACCTTGGGGCAGTGAACCGCATCTACAAACTCTCACCTGGTTTGGACGTACAGGTGTCACATCAGACCGGTCCAGATGAGGATAACCGGAACTGCTACCCACCTCGTATAGTGCAGCCTTGTAGCGAACCACTCACGTTGACCAACAACGTCAACAAGATGCTGCTCATGGACTACCGTGAGAACCGACTGCTGGCCTGCGGCAGCCTGTACCAGGGTATTTGCAAACTCCTCCGCCTGGATGATCTCTTTAAGCTTGGAGAGCCCTTCCATAAAAAAGAGCACTACCTCTCTGGCGTCAACGAGAGTGGCTCCGTTTTTGGGGTCATTGTGTCTTACGGTGATGCCTCGCCTGATAAGCTGTTCGTGGCCACAGCTGTCGACGGAAGACCGGAGTACTTCCCGACGATATCTAGTCGTAAGCTCACCCGTAACTCTGAGGAGGATGGGATGTTTGCATACGTCTTCCATGACGAGTTTGTTGCCTCCATGATTAAAATCCCATCGGATACATTCACGGTGGTACCAGACTTTGACATCTATTACATATATGGTTTTAGCAGTGGAAATTTTGTGTATTTTCTCACATTGCAGCCTGAAATGGGAGGAGGCCCAACGACTGGGTCGTCCTCGGCCGGGCGTGAACAGGTGTACACTTCCAAACTGGTGCGACTCTGCAAGGACGATACTGCATTTAACTCGTACGTCGAGGTTCCTCTCGGTTGCGTTAAGGGTGGGGTTGAGTATCGCCTCCTGCAGGCGGCCTACCTGTCTAAGGCAGGCACCATCCTGGCACGTTCGCTGGGCATAGGACCCGATGATGACATCCTTTATGCCGTGTTCTCCAAAGGACAGAAAAGGAGGCCCAAGGAGTCATCTCAGGAGTCTGCTTTATGCGTGTTCACTTTGAAAGAAATTAATGAAAGAATTAAGGACCGGCTGCAGTCATGCTATAAAGGAGAGGGAACCCTGGATCTTGCTTGGCTCAAAGTGAAAGACATCTCTTGCAGTAGTGCGGTGAGTACATTCAACACACCCCTGCTTACCTGCCATTAGCGGAACAACTCTACTTATAGTTCTACAGTTACTATAGTAACACTCTATGACTCACAATGATTGATTTGAAAACTGCTATTACGTTCAGGACTAGTCATCAAATTGTATACAAATTGAAGTTTTTGAACCGAGACCATTCAACTTTTTAGCAGAGCGCAGAGCTAATTTTGGTCGGATAAAGGCACACATATGAGGCAGTGCCCACTAGCAATACAATAGCACTTTTGATCAATTACCACTGGCTGTGCTTATAACAAGTCTTTTGACAACACAGGACAAGGTATCGAAATAAAGTGACATTTTTAATGGTTCCCTGGAAGCTGACTGTTTAGAAAGCAAAAAGCTTGTATTTTAAACTGTGGGTGTTTGGGCTAAATGAATTGGAGAATTTGTCTTTCCAATTTCAGTCTGCGTTTAACTTCAGAAGGGTGATATTTTATTTTGCAGTAGTTCTGCTCACTATATCTGTACAAATGCATTTTTGGCCTATTTTTGTATTTTGTATTTTTCTTAATTTAATTTTCCCAGCGGTGACAACATGGTAACATGGCCAGTTCCAATTAAAATTATTAATTTGGTCCAGAAATTCCCTCAAAAAGATCAAAATGTTTGTTGCATGTCTCCTTTAGGCTACGATACTCAGTGAGGATTCCGTTTTTCTAGACCTTTTCTGAAAACACAGGCAAGCTGTAGAAATGTAAAATCGCCTCACTCAAAGAATCAAACTATTATTATTATAACACTTTATTGAATTCCAGCCAGGGAATAAATGAATTATTACCACACATACCGCTCAGCACCAGACCCAACGAATTCTTGCTCCTTTCAGAAACATTAGTGCTGGTTGAATAGAGTCAGGGCAAACACTACAGCAATTGAATGAGTTCAGGCAGTTACAAGAAAGATTTCATGATAATAGCATTCCTTTGAGGTACCTTGGAGTAGCATGTAAATACCACATGAATACCATGGTATATGTCATCATTTGATTTTACCATTACTATGGTCCTATAATACTGCCAGTGTACCTTTTTTAAGGTGGCAACATGAGGGTTACTGCATAAGGAGTGTGATTTTTGTCAAGTTTTTCCTGATGTGGAGAGGATGTGTGTGTGTGTGAACTGAGGTGGAAGTGAAACTGACACACACACACTTACAGGCACTCACACACAAGAATAAATGTGAAGCAGACTGTGAGAGAGTGCTGTCGTGATAAGTGTACGGCTAGAGAGGGAGGAAGGAAAGGAGTTATGTTGAGGAATGGTGCCATTTTTGCGTGCGCTGCAGTATGGCCACTGCAGCATAAATTAAAGACAGAGCGTCACAGTGAGGAGAGGGAGATGGATGGCCTGCGTCTCCTCCTCCGGTAACTATGGCTACTAGCTTCTCATTTAAAAGCCAGGCAAGTGTTTGATTGGGGAAGAGAAAAAAACAAGTGAGCTCAAACACATAATATCTGAGACTGATAAATGGTCTGTTACTGTTTAAATTATCTTCTCCGAGAGCTGTTAGATCTCACACACAAATATAAACACGGAAATAGACAAACACATGATTACACAGGCTTATTAAAGACCGCATGAAATTAACATTTGCCCTATTAACTTTAATAAATGATCCTGGCCTTAAGCATATGTCTCTTGATTCATGTGATTCTGGAGAGTTCAGTATGTCTATGAACTATGTGTGTGTGTGTATGTATGCACAATACATATGTAAATATGTAAATAATTTATCAGTATTTTTTATATATGTATATGTATGTGACCCTGAACCACAAAACCTCTTAAGTTGCTGCGGTATATTTGTAGCAATAGCCAAAAATGGGTCAAAATTACAGATTTTTCTTTTTTGTCAAAAATCCTTAGGATAGTAAGTAAAGATCATGCTCCATAAAAAAATTGAGTCAATTTCTTACTGTAAACATATTAAAACTTAATTTTGGATTAGTAATATGCATGGCTAAGATAATCATTTTAACAACTTTAAAAGTGATTTTCTCAGCATTTAGATTTTTCTGAACCCTCAGATTCTAGATACTCATACAGTTGTATCTCGGTCAAATATTGACCTCCATCTAAATCATACATCAATGGGAAGCTTATTTATTCAGCTTTCAGATCATGTATAAAGATCAATTTCAGAAAATTAACACTTACGACTGGTTTTGTTGTCCAGGGTTACATGTGTGTGTGTGTATATATATATTCTGAAATTGAGCTTTATACATGATCTGAAAGCCGAATAAATAAGCTTCCCATTGATGTATGATTTAGATGGATAGGGCAATATTTGACCTATATATATATATATATATATATATGTATGTGTATATATATATATGTATGTATATATATGTATATATATCGAAGAAATAATTAAAAATGTATACTGTGATGTCAAAATTCACTTGTAGAGTTAAAAAATGTTGTAACATTTATCCTTAAAATATTGTGACTTTCTCTACGCAATAAGCTTTCTTGTCTGCAGATTTAACCAAGACTATGAGTGGGAGAAATATAACCTTAAAAATGGGCACAGTTATAACAATTCATAACATAATTTGTTATGGTAAAAATACATCCCATTGGTTAAAACTCATTCTTGGCTTGCCACAGAATATTGCATCACCTAAATATACGGTACATCATAGAAGTTGAATTCATTTTGAATGCTGTTTCATGTTGTCTTTCACAGTGAGCAGACTACATTAGGTATAAACAGCTTCCAAACACCCACAGGCAGAAGAAACATGGGCACAATTGTGCTGACTCACCTATGAATAAAAGCACACGCTCATAGACAGATGCATTCAGACACTCATGTGTCTCAGAAAAACACCCACAAACACGTATATATTGGAATACATCCCAGGGCAAAAAAGAATGACATCTTTTAGGTGGTTCTGCGACTGAAGTTAAACGCTCTTGGGCTGAGGTATTCCTGAGTCTGCACTCAATGGGACCACGTTGACAAGAATAAAAGTAGGGGAATGACAGGAGTGAGAAAACAGCACATGAACCTGCTATCTTAGTGGGGGTGATGGATGTTTAGCTAATATCGCTCGCATGATTTTACAAGAAGTGCAGTTGTTGCTCTCGGATGGGTTTGTGTTTTCAGTAATGCATGAAAAACTCAATGCTGCCAGGTTGGAATATTGCTGGAATATTGCACACCAACATTTACCAAACATATACAATCTTCTCTGCACAAACCAAGAAGCACGAAAGAAAGGAAAAAGAGGGGGAAAAAAAGCTGGTAGCGACTCGGTAGATTTTTGACTTTCCTGATATGAAAGTCTAATTAAGTAAGCAGAGAAGCGCAGTGAGATCAAGCAAGCCCCTCTTCATGAATGTGAAGATAACATTCTCTCAATATTCAGCCCTCTGCAAACATTACATCAACATGACATGATAGTAATGCAGGTTCGCTGAAGATATGAAAGTGATGTATATCTTAATATCCTCTCTGTGGCCTCTGCAAACGATAAGGATATTATGCTGTGAAAATCATAGCATAATGTAAGCCTGGCTCATACAAGATATGTCTCTAGTTCTGTCCAAAATTCAGGTCTTTACTAGCAGTCATCGTGATGTATCATGTGCAGGCAGATGACATGGATGAATAGCTTTTTTATTATTTTAGATTTATATCAAACATAATATAGAAAAATATATGAACTGTGATCTAATCTTTCTGAGACCCGACAATGAGAATATTTGGCTTGAATTCCATTTCGGCTTTAATGGCATTTCTTCTATAATTTTAGCAAGTGTTTCTTTCAGAAATGTTTTTTTTATATTTATTTGCCACGTTTAGGATGGAATGTTCAACTTTGTAAAATGCATCCCGAGACACCTGTGTTCTACTGCATTGCATCTGCCTTTTATACTTCAGCGAACAGCTTTTCAAACCATCATTTTTTAAATTTACAGTGATGGCTAACATCACATTACCATAGTTTTACTCTAGAAATAACAAATAACTATGGTTACCATGGTAAATTCATAAATGTATTTGCCAGCAGTACTCTGTGCTGACTCTTTCAAGCTCTCATGGTGTGTGTTTTTCCCCGATTAATGAACAGATGAGCAGCCCTACTGCTCATTAGGGCAGTCAGACTGCATGAAGGGGCACTGTTAATGTCAAACATGACGTGCACACACACAAACTCACAAAAGAAAGGGTGTGCATTTCACTACGTGAGACAGACTAGCCGTCTTCGTCAGTTCATTAAATCAGACTTAGACTAAATCTTTCTAGATGGTGGTAATGAAGTCACAGACTGAGGCGTGGCGTATCACACACAATGGTCATGCTGTCAACCTCATTAAGAAGAGATTTTGTCTCTTTGAAATATGCACCACTACATGTGACATGAGCTCTTAATTATGTCCCATGTCTTATTTTTTTTCATTTTTTCTACTTGTATACAAAAAACGCAAATATTAATTAGTAATAAATATTATTATCCTCGCCTTCCCCCCCACAGTCAACGATTGTATTATTCGTCCAATACAGATATGCGTTCCTGAGATTTGAAGTCAGGCCCATGTTCTCTTAATCCCAAGTCCAGGGTTCGATAAGTCATGCTCACAGCTTTACTCCCACAGGGTTACAACTGGCAGCTGTGTGCTGCTATTTAGAGATCAGACACACCGAAGGGGAATCCAAATGCAGAGGCAGAGATCTGAAGCTTGCTCAAGACTACTGTAGCTTTGGTTGTGCCAAACATCTCTCAGACTTCCCAAGTGCCTTTGGGCCCAGACAGATGAGTGTTCAAACCCGAACAACAAAAGGCATTCTCGTGTTGTATTTTATTTTATTTTTTTTAGCTTTTAACACGTATAGGTTTGTTTTGTGATTGACTGGAATGTCGCTTTCCTGCCGTGCTTATTTTGAACCAAAACAATTTAATTGTATTGTTCCGTTTTTTGCGAAGCCAGATATTGTCATGTTTATTTACAGACTTTTATATCCATTGTGTCTTGTGTCCCATTTTGCTAAAAGAGTGTCTTTGTTAATATTATTCCTGTTAATTGTCTGAGATTGTCAGTTGCAAGGGAAAAGATCATTTTAAAGCGCTTGTGATGATACTTGCGTGGTGGTATCACTTAATGAATGTATCAGTGTGGAAGTCTGTAGATCATTCATTGTTGACATCTGACCTATAAAACATTATCTATCAGTGCCCATTCCTTATGTCAGCAGAAAGAAATGGTGTGAAAATGAGTCTGGCACAGTAAATTCACCCTTCTCATCTCCTGGAGTGATGTATTCAAGCAAACAAGGGCAGCACACACTAATAGGTTTTTTTTCTTCTTAATTTATGCATTTTTCTCAACCTCATTCTCGCATATAGAGACATTGCGGTCAGACAGATAAGAACATTTTAAATTAAGATTGGTCTCATTATTATTCATAATCATCTCAATTATAAGTCATTAAAATCAGGCTATAGGCTTTTCCCTTACAGCTGTCAGTCTCTCTGCATGCTCATTACATATTATTGCCAAATAATTAGCACTTTTCGCCCTTCTAAAGAGATCAGTTTTTTTTGGCCCTCATTTTGTCGAAGTGGCTGTCAGTTCTCATTAGTTTCCAGCTACTAGTCATATTTTTTTCCCCTATAAAAGGAGGTGGACTTATATTGACATGCAACGTTACACAAAAGCAAACGGTTTCAGATAATTCTGCTATTCTAAAAGTGTGCTATTCACAATTAGGGCGTCAGGGCAAAACATTTTTCCTATGCAAATTTTGCAACGTGTTTCAATTTCACGGATATTCACTCCACTTATGTGTGCGCAGTGCTTAATTTTTTTGTATGAAATATAGGTAAAATGAATGAGTGCACCTCTGAATTGGACAACATACTAGTTTATCAGTCCCCCTGAGATTGCTCCAATTCCTTGCCAAGACTCCTCTTTGGTGATGCTTTCTGGGAGAACCACTTTATGGGACGGTGTGACATGGTTTTAATCAGTCGCTTGCACTGTGTGCAGTGCATTTCTATTCATTAAAGTCGATCTCCAGGTTTATTGGCCTCAGTAATTACATCTCCCATCGTAACTACTGCAGCAAAGGTCATAATCCATCATAAGATCGTTATCTCCTAATCAGACTAAACTCACTTTACATGTAGATGTGAAAAGGTTATGCGCTCCAGAACTTGTTGGATGTTTCTTGAGCAGTACGTCAATTTTACCGCCTTAATTTGTTGAAGTCATTGTAAACGTTATGTAGTTCTACACATGCGTGTACACGCATGTTGACATGGGAGTGTGTATTCAAGCACAGAACACTTTCAATGCCTTTTGCCAATTGAGATCTTTAAAAACACAATGTGCAGTATAACCTGCTTTCAGCGTTTCATAGGTGCGTAAATGTTTTATATCCATCCAACACATGGCTTAAGAACACACAAATGCAAACACAACCTCTTTCTTCATAAGTGATGACATTTCAAATCCCAGGGGTTTCACTGATCCACAAAGAATGCTGTGACATCATTGACATCTGCTGAATGTCTTTTTGTCATTGAGCAACAAATGACACTTTTTCTGATAAATTTTTCTGCATTAATGTTGTAATCGTGGAAATCTGACCCTTAGGTATTGCACTTTTTTTTTTTTTTTTTTTAAATATCCATGTTTAAAGAAGCTCTAGGAGGTGTAGAGCAGATGTGAGAAGGCTTCACAACTCATCTGCTTTTTAGATACCATCGCAGATCTGTGAAAATCCTGTCCTGTAGCTGTATTTAGATGTTGAAATCTACTGTATATCTTCACACCACCGAAGTGCCATAAGATGGGATTTCAGTTTGATTTTTGTATCCTTAACTCTCATTTTGATATCTTTTGGCAATTTCTTTGAAGCTCGAAGGTTCAGTTGGAAGTAGTGATATTGCTCAGAAAAGGCCAGTGTTGGATCAAATAATACTAGCAAAGTGCTTTCAATTGGAGGTCTTTGCTATGGAAGCGGAAGCTTGCTGAATCTTTCTTACAGAGAGGGTTCACAGTCATTAAGTCATTAAATGTCATTACGTGCAGATAGTTGTGCGATATTCATCACTTACATCTTTTCATTCACTCTTAGCTGAGTTCTCAAGTAAAGTCAGCACTGGGTAGAGGCCACAGGAGGATGGAAACAGAGATGATGAGAACTTTATTTCAAAAAAGCGGTGTGAAAGACAAGGTACAGAAGGATGGAGTGTAGGGACGGGTGATACTGCTAAATACAGTGTTCAAGCTTACTCAAGATCTCCCAATAAATTAAAACGTATCTATTGCTACCTAGTCATGCCACCCTACTTGTCAAGTTAAATACAGTCCAAGTTTAAATTGTCTTAACTCTTTAGCAACTCCAAGATCCACTGTACTGCAGAAGCTTAACCTTTAGCCTTAGGTTTACTAAAAGGACGTAACGTGTCTTCATGTGTCCCAAGAAATATGTTGGGTCAGGCAAACCCAAAATCAGCCTAATTATTAAACATTCAAGTAGTTATTCAGGCAACCCACCAACAGTGTATTTGAAACTGCGGTTTTGTGCATCCATATGAGAGTGCTATTACGCTATTCTCCCGAAAGGTTCATTTCTGTGGAGAGCCAGCGTGATTGTCTATCAATCGTTAAACCCTGATAGAAACCATTAAGACAGAGCAAGTAGAGAATGCACCTAATCAAAGACATAACGGACACAAAAACAACCTCTTAAATGCCGCAGGATTGTGTGAGCACAAGGATTGCCGTTCTTCGAGCTGATTGAGTGTTGATATAATTACGTCGAACATGGAGCTGAGATTTGTGGGAAATAATGTCTTTGTTGCTAACAACAATCCCTGCGTGAGATATTACTTGAGCATGAAAAGGAAAGACTCTGAAAGGGTAATTATATGACTGTGCAAAATTAGCTCTTGAAGAGCCGATTCATCATCTGAATGATGTACACTCGCAGCACTGATCAGGGTTTATTTGCATAAACTCTGCATTTTGATCAAACTGGGATCTATTAATAGTGTATTAAAATGTTTAGCGCCCTCTCAGCTGACAGTGAGGAATACAAAAGGCGTTTTGAACTAAAAAGCGTGTAGTTCGTGCCCGAGACCTGCAACCGCGGGTTCCTTTTGCTGCTTCTGCCATATACTCGAGGTTAGTCCCGTATGTGCTCGGATTAGACAAAAAGACTTAGAAAAAAGCTTTTTAAAAAAAAAAAAAAACGCTTGGATTTCACTTGTTGTCTTACTATCCAGGGACACAGAGACGCCGGCTCAAGAAAAGAGAGCTGCCTTTGTGTAGCAGGACGTAGCCAGGCAGCGAGCGGTCCGAGTGACCTGATTCTACTTCCCCGTTCTCTGGAATCAGTTCAAATGAAAAAACGGCGCCTGCGCCGATCCAGAAGCTTTTAGTTGCACTAGTCAAACCATTCCCTCTTCCTTTCTTTCTCTCCCCCCCTCCTCTACACCTTCAGACGCTCAGTGTGAAATTGCCAATAATGCAGCAGCTTGTTCATGCGCTCCGTGCCGAGAGCAAGCGAGGCAGTTGTAGACGAAAAGAAGGAGGGTGGCAGGCAGGGCGCCCCCTCTCGTGCATGGGGCGTTGAGAGATGTTATTTACATCAGGATGGGGAAAGG
>JAUYWG010000034.1:8239736-8262463 GCA_034779775.1 Enteromius afrohamiltoni | reverse complement strand
AGGAGGGTGGCAGGCAGGGCGCCCCCTCTCGTGCATGGGGCGTTGAGAGATGTTATTTACATCAGGATGGGGAAAGGGAGGAAATGTCATGTTTATGTGGCTAGGTAATGAAAACTTGTCTGCATCCTGAAAGGTTGACAGACAGGAAGCCTATTTCATTAGATTGCAGCACATAGGGTCTGATTGGCATGTTGTTCACCTTGCCAGAAATATCGTGGCATATGCCATTGAGAAGACGCTGAGACACATGCTCCATCCCCTCAAGTCTGTGTCACCGGCATATGCGGCCTGCCACACAAAGGCATGGGCTTTCTGATAAAATATCTGCAATGCCAAAAGGCATTAGTCTGTGACACAGCTATGACTGTCATTGTGTTTATTCTTAGCACAGTTTTCTTAACCTCAGAGGTGGCAAGTCTTTGTAGCTGTTGCTACAAGTCTGCTGTGTTGGGCCTTTACACGTTTTGACCTGTGTAAGCAGGATGAAGGGTGCTGGAGGCCGTGATTGCGGTCGAGGTTTATTTTTATTTGCGTGTGTAAGCAGGTGCGCACGTAGAAGCAGGTTGCTGCTGCCTCAACAACCCGCAATGATTCATGGCCCCCGATATGGACAGGAGACATCTGCAGAAAGACTAACACTGCAGAAAACAGATCGTTCATGTAGCTGCGGCTTTCTAACAAGAGCCGTGCGCTAGAAATGAGCACCATTACTCTGGGCTGGCATTGGCGAGCCGAGCGGCACGCAGGCTTTGGCTGACAGCAGAGCATTTCTAAAGGTCAGACATCTGCAGAGAAAGGGGAAAAACATATACGACGTTGAATTTCCCTGTTTTCTCTCTCTCTCTTTCTATACTCTCCTTCATTTCTCTATTTATTCTGCATTCCGGCTTGTATTGAGTGAACTGAGAATTGAGTGCGGTGTTCGCTATCGATTCGGCCGATCACTCATAAACCACCATTTTAGAGAGACTGCCCCTGTCTTCCATTTGCTTAATGAAGGGTCTTGTATCTCCTGACCGCTGACAAATAGATATTTGCTATATTGCATGTAAAGACCCATCCGGTCACTTGATTGATCGCGTCTCTCCTAGGACGGCCCAGTTCTGTCCCCTGGCCTGCATTTTTAAACCGCATTAGCTGGGAGTCATTGTTATCAAGATAAATGCTACTTCAGATATAATTGAACTCTTATCAAGGGAGTATGCACATTATATCAGTACATACACAAAGAGTCTGTGAATGATGTACATCCAGATGCTTCCTCTTGCATCCTGGGCATCACTCAGGATTGCCCTTCACCTACTTCATCACTGGGGACTGTGCTGTGGGTTGCTGCCTGGGGGCAGAGTGCAGCTCAAGCTGTCTCGTATTTCATGATCCAATTGAGGGTATATGCCATTAAAAACTGAAATATTAATGCTAATAAAGCAGTTTGAGACACCTGTTAGGCTGCTTAATGATGGACAGTTATGGGTAATGCTTTCAGAGTGAAATTAGACCTTTTAAAGTGGCTTACATCATCATGTTTGGTCAAACTATTATAGATGTTTATATTACATACAGTACTATAAATAAAATAATAAAAATAATATAATAAAAAAACAACACTAAAATCCTTAATCTGAGTGAATGGAATATTCTTAAATACTTTCTTTACATACTTTTATTCTAAATGATAAACACTTTAAATTAATCAATTTGCATAATACAAAAGAATCTGTTTAAATTAAGATTCAAACTTTTTATTCTGAGCAGGCCTTATCAGAGCCTGAGGAGGCACTCATGAATGAATTAAAGGCCGTGAGCGTATCATATTTGGCAGCGCTTGAGAAGTGTTATGGTTTCATGCCCTCAATGAGTCAAAGCCCTGGGCATCATTAATCATGCTTTCGATTTGTTTGACATTTTATCCTGAAGTCTAAGCAGCTGTTTCAATGGATGCCGTTGTTTCCAAAGCCCTCGCAGCAGACTGAAATATGGAAGCATTACCAAATTATTATTTCTATATCAGAAGCTGTAAATCACTCCATTCTGGCTGACACTGGCAACTTTCCCAGCCATATGTTACACGTCACATAAAGTCGCACGGCATCACCTGAAATGTTTAAAAGATGCTTTTTTTAAGATGCTTTTTCACTTGAAATGATAAATGCACTGGGTCTTATATCAGATAAACCTCACAACCCTATTTTAGATATTACTGGCTGAATTGTTGCTAAATAGTGACAATGATGTATTTGCTGTGAAGCTGCCTTGCAAATGGTCTAGTAAACATGTATGTTGCATTAAAGGGAAACAGAAATTGCTTTGCCTGCAACATCCATATACTTGCTAATGTTCATCAACTTGCCATTTTATTAGGTGACTAGTCTTATGTAGATGAATTAAACATAATTTATCGTTTTCTTTTCTAGCTCCTCACCATTGATGACAACTTCTGTGGTCTGGATATGAACGCCCCACTCGGCGTCTCAGAGATGGTTCGCGGAATTCCACTTTTCTCCGAATCCAATGACAAAATGACTTCGGTTATCGCCTATGTTTACAAGAACCACTCTCTGGCTTTTGTGGGGACCAAAGGCGGTCGTCTGAAAAAGGTAGGACTCATGCTTTTTTTTCAGGAGAGTGAGAAAGCACTGAGTTGACTGATCCAGGGATTGCATCTCAGCTGTGCGCTTCTAAAAAGCCTCAGAGGTCTAGCAAGTCTTGAGTAGTAATTGCTGACATTGGCCATTTCATGACACATGAGAAGATCAGAGCGTGGTCAACTACATCCCGCTCTGTAAGAACGTTAGATCCAGCGAGTTTCGCAACAGCGAATGCTCGGCAGTCTTCTGCTCTTGTGTCTGACGCATGTAGAGAGGGGCGGTTGGTAAGCGGCGCAGGCAGAGAGAGGGCCATGGGAATCCCTGCACAGGCAGAGGCTGTCGGGGGTAATTGGATGATGCGGTGCAGGGGCTTTCGGCCCAGTACCCTCTTCTCTCACTGTGCCACAGAGGAGCCGTGTCTGAGACGAATCCAAGGGCCAGCTAGACACTGCACAGAGCAGAAAATAACATTAAAATAGAGAGAGAGAGCACGACAGCAAGGGAGGGAAAGACAGACAGAGAGGGAGAGAGAGAACGAGAGTATCATTTTTCTCTTTTTCTCAAGTGCTAAACCTCCAGGGTGTTGACGTTACAGACGGGCAAATCTTTGCCAAAAGGCAGGATTCCAATTTGATGCATTCTTGTTATTGTGGTGGTGTGTTTTGTAGTTGGATCTGGCTGTGGATGAAAATCCGTGGCAGACTAGTCCTGTCCCAAAAAATTAAATTCCTGAAGAAGTAAAGAGAGCAGCCATTTTGGGGATGTAAACACTTTTCTGGAATTTTCCAGTCTGTTCGCACCAAGACAGTTGTTAATACAATTGATTCTGATAATCAAGTTGAAGAGTGCTCTGTGCACTGTGTTCCGCTCGACATGGTCCCTACACAGTGTTCATTGCTCCCTACTCCCCTGAGCAGGAGAAATCCTTTAAAATGTACTTCACTTCTGAACATTCATTCATGGATTTGTGCTGTAAAAAAAGAAAGCCATGTAATTGGAGATGGAGCACTGATGCATCAGGACATCTCAGTGATGCCTTTTAGGTAATAAGGATGTTTTCTGAGGGCCATTCCAATAAAAAAAATCTTTGTCTTGTTACTGTAATTGACAAAATAACACCAAATTGCAGATACGAACAAAAGTGTGCAGCCAAACAAATCTCCAGGGAACAGACAACACTGTGACGTTCTCTTTCAGGCAGACGGACAAACATGCCATGCACACACGTGCGCGCACACACACACAAACCTTTTAGTTGCCATTTCGGTGATTGCAGATCTCAGTGGGAAAACAGCAGATGATGTCACTGCTGCCTTTTAGACAAAACAAGAAAATAGTCCACACTGGCAGTCATTAGTCAATGAAAATCAGTTTATTACCGTCCCTTTGCGTGGTGATTTATAGGCCACCAGCACGTCACACTCAGTAAATTGTTTACTAGCTGAAGACGAGCTCATCACGAAAAGTAAATATTATTTGGAGCAACTCTGATCGTTTATGAACTTGCCAGAAAAAGAGACTCCATAAAATCTAAATTAGCGTTTTGTGGCTTTTGATGCATGTTGGTTGGTTTTTGGCATTTACGTGCTAATGAACTCTAAAACACTGAATAAATCCATTAAGCAATTTATAAATGTACAGTCTTTTTATTCTGGGAAATTGGAGCAATAAGGCAAATCGGTCTCTAAATGCAGTCTGTATAACAAGAATATTTCTTCTAAAACCACCTGTAACCAAGTTGCAAATGAAGCTTATTGGCTATTGGAAAAAAATTAGTTTTAATTGGAAATGCATAAGCACATGCTTAGTAAAGGAAAACTTGTCATGCGATTTCATTGGGGTCTTTAAATGGCTTGTTTCAACAGCACAGCTGAGTGGAAAAATGTGACTTGCATTGTAGATAGTGTAGACCTGTTGAGACTGGAAAGTTTGTGTGTGTGTGTTGCTATGTTTGATTGTTTTCATTTAATGCAGCATTTTCTGAATGCAAATGTTGGTATTAGGATTACTTGCGTGGAACACGACAGCAGAATCCTCACCAGGTATTTATTTTAAATTTGTACAGGATAATCCAAGGCTTACAGCATTCATCATGGCTGTGGTTCTCTAACTGTATTTAGCGTTCTCAGTGTGATTGACTCCAAGAGGTGGTGCAATGACAGAATGTTCTGTGTCTCACCGTGTTAAAAGAAAGAGCTGTAGCCAAACCCCAGAGAGAAGCAGTAAACAACTTCTAAACCCTCTAGAGAATATCACACAGACACATTTTTATGACATACACACACATACGGCCGTCAGCATAAAAACCACAGAGCCGAAAACACGAAATTGCTGCGTTTGCTGCAGCAGTTGTTTAGCACCCCTGGCACTGCGACGGACCCCCAGACCAGATGTGGTTTTGGGACTTTGGAACCTCTTTGTTCCCTGTAGCTCATGTGTTCTTCATTCATCCACTCATCCATCTCTATCTCCCATATGTCTCCTCTTTTTTTTTAATATGTACCTAGTGCAAATAAAGGAATGTATATTTATTAATATTTTACATTTATTTAGATTTATTTTAGAAGTTAATTAAAAGATATTTTGTAATTGTATGACTTAGCTCTTTTGTGTGTAGGCTATATACACACACACACACACACACACACACACACACACATATATATATATATATATATATATATATAATAAGTATTGTTGTCAAATGATTAATCACGATAAAATAAATCACAAATTAAAACCTTTTTGTTTACATAATATATTTGTGCACTGTTTATGTATATATAAATACACATACATTTATATATTTTTATATTATTTTATATTATATATACATTTTATTTAATGTACAAACATTTTTCTTATTTGTCTTTGTATTTACATATTCATGATAACTATGCACAGTACACACTCCTTTATGTTAAAAAAACATTTGATTTTCTTTGTGTGTGAGTGTGTGTTGTGGGTATTTTTAAGTGAGTGAAGCTGAGTATAAAGCAAAGATCATGTTCATGAAGATATTTTATATATTTCCTACTGGAATTATATCAAAACTTAATTTTGATTAGAAATATGCATTGCAAAGAACTTAATTTGGACAACTTTAAAGGCGATTTTCTCAATATAGATTTTTTTTTTGCAGATTTTCAAAAGATTTATCTTGGCCAAATGTTGCCCAATCCTAGCAATTTATAAAATAACAAAAAATACTCTTACTCGGGAATTGGTCAACATGTTTGTTCTGCCAAAAAAACATGTTGTGTAATAATAACTATTTCCCAATTCTTAATAACTTTGCAGGACTTCAGTCAGTAACATGACCACTGCATATGATTTTACACTCTGGCTTAAAGCTCGCCAATCCCTTTAGTTCTTCTCATCGGCATCTACGTTATCCTTTCAAAAACCCCTCATGATGCCTTTCAGTGTTTACGTATAATAAATAGGCCATATGGCCGAAGCCTCAATCCTCTCCTTTGGCCGGTAGCTATGTTAAAAAGGGTGAAATTAAACCTATTAATTGCGGTCAGCGCATCCGTGTCGAGCCAGGGGTAAAGTCGATAGGCTTCTAATCCTTTTGCATGAGGCATTCGTGGCGGCCCGCTTCACGCAGACCAGGAGAGCCGGATAAGCTCCCCCACCCACACCCCCCGCCGAGGTGATAATGCATCCAGTAGGCCCACTCGCCGCTGAGAGAACCTCAGCCACTCACTCAATACAATGAGCAGCTAACCTTGAAGCAGACCTGGCACAGGAAGTCTGGCTGACAGCGCCCTGCATGAAGGACGGAGGGGAAAGTGTGCGCTTGTGTGTAGATGGGTCGAAGTGTGTGCGTTACCTGATGAGGTTCTGTGCATTTAGCCATGAGGTGTGCACTGAAGTGAATTCTCGGAGACGCCACTGAGGAGATGCACAGTTCAAAGGGCACGATTCAGACACTGTAAAATTGTTCAGGCAGTGGAGACGGGTTGTTTCAGGATGACGGCTGAGATTACAGGTTGTCGATGGTGATGGCTGGTGGAAAAGGCTTCAATTTGTCTATGAATGGTGGATGGTGGTGAGGAAAAGGTCACGTTATCCTTTAGACGCGACTCAGCTTGTATGTTCTCCTATTGCATATTCTCCCCATTCCTTCTGTATTCGTGAATAGACAGTTTTTTTAGGCTTGTCACTCTACATTTGTTCAGAACTAATAGACGTGTGTGTGTATGTGTGTATATATATATATATATATATTTTTTTTTTTTTTTTTTCTCTCGAAACAGACAATTTTAAAATTTTACATATTTTATATCTGTTTATATATGTGTGTGTGTGTATTCATATATACATTTATATACATGTAAATATTTTCAGGATATATGTGTATTTATTTATATATATATATATATATATATATATACACATAATAAATATACACTGTACACACACATATTATGTAAACAAAAAAGTATTTTTTTTTTTGCTTGCAATTAATTTAATAATTAAATTGTCTGTAGTTGGGTGACTAGTCAGTGGGTTGATGACTGTGCCCCTTCCCTCATTTTGTGTGCCCAAACCCGGTGGGTTGGCTCACATTCGTGCATGTGTGTGTTTGTTTGGACGCTCACCACAGATGCAGATTATTGAAATGATGTGAGAGAGCTGGAGCCACTGGAGCAGAGGATTAAGTGTTGAAATTTAATGATGAAATATGCTGCAGGACAGCGTGCTTTAGATGCAGGGGGAAAGTGCATGTGTGTGTGAGAGAGAGTGCATATGTGAATATGGGCATGTTGAGTGTGTGCGTGTCCTTGTATACAACCGTTTTATCACTCTTTCTGCAGCTGCTTATGCCAAACCCCAGAGGAAAACGGTGGCTTCGAGTCGGGCCTTTCTGTAGAGAAAACGGAGCAGCACTATAGAGAAACACCCAGTGTGAAAATACACAACTCATTTGTAAGAGACACTTCAATATGTGTGTGTCCTAAATACGTCCGTGATGACTGCAAAACTTAGGCCTCTTCCCGTGCTTATAAATCTATGGGAGGGTTGCCATGGCAGCCGGCTCTCTCTCTCTCTCTCTCTCACCTGCCATGTGTTGTGGCATGTTGCCATAGGTTCAATTATCAGAGAGAAAAGGACCATTTCCTGTTGGGTGACAACAACCCAATTTAGTGATCAATTGTTAGAAGCATCAATCAGAATGCCTGAGATTAAACTTCAGACTTCTGTTACATACATCGGTCTGCTTGGGACCAACTTATCAAATTTAGACAATCATAAGTAAACAATTTCTCAATATTTGGAGTGCTTGTTAAAGCTAACATTCTTGTTATGTACAAAATATAGTAGTATATCTCAAAATAGTTGTCTTTTGTTTTCCTCAGGCTGACGTGGTTTCAGTGTCCACACCCTTACGTGCTGGTACAGCCCCTCCTGTCTGTCTTATTGCCCACAGACCTTTGCTCGCTCTCGCTCGCGCTCTGTGTCTGTTTCAGTTTTAATGACTTGTTTGTGCAGTTTTTGAGGCGAGTTTAGCTGCAGTTGGTCTGTTCTGAGGCAGAGCTGGAGATCATTGCTGTGGTTGTTTTGTGGGCAAAGCCTGCAAATGGCAAATGAGAAGTGAGGCGCAGTAATGACCTGGGAGCGGTCTGAGATCCACACCGCTGACAACATGCTGGCCTGTTAGTATATCTGGGGTCAGATACACCACGCACACACACCAGCCTGTTCTGTTGGGTTTCTTATTCACCTCCAGCCTCAGAGGAAAAAAAGGGAGGGCACATGGGGGAGACAAGCTAACACAGAAATATAGGAGGATGCCTCCTCACCTTTTCATTCTGGGAGACAAAAGCGTTGGCGACCCCCAGAAAGCCTTCCTAATGCTGCCGTGGCATGGTAACATCACATCACGTCTACTGATCTTGAACAAATGCAAGTGAGCTTTAGAAATAAGCAAATTAATATTTAATTTCTGCAGTGCTTTTTTTTCCTCTAAATAATTTGAATCAAAAAGTGATATTTAGAAACTAAATGACTAAATTACTTTCAACCACTTTCAAGCTAGCTGCCTAGATGATAGCTTAAAGGACTGTGGGATATCATAGGCTTTCATTATCTTGTCTTTATAACTTGATATAATCTGTATACATCTAGTTACATGTGTTGCATTTGAATTAATAACTTTTTAATAGCATCCTGCTAAAGACCGAAAAAAGTATTTATATTATCATTGGAAGGTTTGGATCATTTGAGATTGTTTAATGTTCTGAAAATGTCTCGCTGTGTCAATAAAACATGAATTTATTTGATATTTTTAATGTATTTTTTTTTCTTAAATACCATTTTTTCAATTTGTCCAGCATCACATCCTTCAGAAATCATTCTAATATACTAACCTAATTAGTATTAGCATGGTTGAAAGCAGTTGTGCTGCTTGGTGTTTATGTAGAAACCATAGATTCTTTGGGTAGAGTTCAATAATTTAATGCATACCTGTTGGAAAAACTTGAACTTAATGCTTATTAGCAATGCTGTTATTAACATTTTGACTGTTTATTACATTCTGCATGACCATATTCTACATCCCTAATCCTACTTAATACTAAACTAATAAAACTAATTATAAGCAGCAGCAAACTAAAAGTTTGAGGTTATAGTTGTAGGTACAGTAATGGTTTGTTAGTAACAAGAATTGGACCTTTGAATAAAATTAGACCAAAAATTCTTAATTTTACTAACCTATAACTTTTAATATGCCACCTCACACTGGCAATACATTGGCTAAGCATTCATATCCATATCCGTGTACCTGTGTAGAGTAGGAGAAAGAGAGAGAGAGGTCTGCACTACAGTTTGAACACATTGTGTCTAAAAATAGCCATGACACGTCATGCATTTGATGTGTGTCTATTTATAGTGGAGCTCTGTTTGGTCTACCTCTCCTCTGTGTCCTCTATAATTGAAAAAGCCTGTTTGCAGCTCAGCGGGGTGACAGTGCACATGGCTTCTTCTGTTACATCACTGATTACATGCGGTGTAGATGGAGCAGAGCATCATGGGACATGTAGTCATTGTGTTATTCATTATGTGCTTGTCTTTATTATTAATACGCTGGTTTTCTGTCTTGTAAGTACAGATAAATCATGCTCAAGTCTTCATGCGTTGGAAACTTCTGAGTGCAACAAAGGCATTTTTCCCTGGCCGTTTTAAATTCAGCATATATTAGCCACAGTTCCACATTTGTGAAATTCTTGGATATTTTCTGAAAGGAAGTGAGAAATCAAAGCTGACAGAGACACCAAAAGAGCGAGAAAGAGAGAGAGAGAGAGAGCGGGAAAGAGAATATTCCTGACTGTGCTCATTCATGAGGAGGGTTATTCATCCCGAGGTGAAGCGAATGCCAGAGCTCTGTAATCATACTGCAGTAATGGAGGATACGGGCTTCGCTCTACTATTCAGCGCCCGTTAAAGATATGCGGGGCTTAGAATACCATGTCTATTTTAGCTGGGCTGCATAGTGTCTGTGGAAGGGGTTATTCTTTGCATTTGTGTGTAAATAACATGCATTGTGGGATGTGTGGATGTGGCAGTGTTAAAGGGATATTTCACAAAAAAAATGTATTCTGTCATTTACTCACCCTTAAGTTGTTCCAAGCGTATATGAATTCGCTGTGAACAGGAAAGAATATATTTTGAGGAACCAAAGTGTAGCCAAACAGTTGACAGCAGCTACCATTACCGAAAATCTTCTTTCGGTTGAACTACAGTATCAATTGTACAGTAGCTCAAATTTGTTAATCAATGGTTGTTAACTGGGTTGGTTTCCAGACCACAAGTGACAGTCATTGTTTTATTTTGACCTTTTCCACTATTGCTGGCTACGGTGTGCTTCTCATGCTGCTGAAAAAGTCTATTAGCAGGGCTGCTGCCTTTATTGCGATTATTCCCCAATGCTGGAATGTGGGTGTGCTCATCTGGGTGTATATATTCAAATATTCTCTCAAATCAGTCCTCCAAACAGCACGACTGTCCTGCTTTCTTTTCTCTCCTCCCAACATAATTAGCATGTCTGGATCCACCCTCTGAAGTCTAGAAGCCTGTAGTATTTTATGAGAAGCCCTTTTGAAGCATTAAGAGCCAGACCTCTCCTTTTAAAAAGCTGTAGCCAGACCATTAAGACTGCAGTAAAACCACACAAATGCCCTGGAGTAGATGGCCACGTATAAACGACAGCTTCGGATACCAGAGCTTCTCAGAACTAATGGACAATTGTTTGTTAGAACCATCTTTCTGTTTTTTAACAGTCTCTAAACCGTTACAGGGAATCAAACTGTCATGAACCAACAGAAACAGTTTTCTGAACCAATGAGTGGTAGTCGATTCTGTATGATGATTTTTTTTTTATAAAGTAAAAAAGCAATGTTTTTTGAGCATCAACAGTACTGTATGTACAAAATGACCTAACTCTAGGAGAGCTGTTTAATTCTTACTAAAGTTTTTGTCCATACAGTAAATTTCAGTTGAATCCAAAACAACATTTGATCCCACTGACTGACTTCTTGCATGGAAAAAATTTGTCAGAACCTTCTTTATTTATTTTCCGTGTCCCACAAAAATGCGATTTACAAAAGTTCCGTTCTAACTATCCCATTAAGTAGTTAATAATCACGGCTGATTTTACATACAGATCATTCATCATGTTAGAAACAGATGTCAAGTTTAGTGCATTGCATAAGCAACTGCATAAAACCCATAAATCACTAGTGGAAGTGTAATTTACCATAAATCACCACCATAATCACTCCTGCCGGTCATGTTCACCAGTTGCACAAGAACTACGTCCTGTCCGTACAGGCTTACAACTTCAATATCTTTATTCTTGTTTGTACTCTGTAAAATCTTGTACAGTGTGAGCAGACAAGCATGCCAAGCTCAGGCCTCATGTTCAAAAGATAGCACTGTTCGGTTTATTCAAGTGGGTTTGATCTGATCCATGCGCAGGCGATGTCCAATCAGCTGTGTGTGAGGGTGACAGAGTTTGTCAACATGTTCTTAGACCCACGGAAGCAGCAAGTGTGTAAGATGTTGAAGGAATGATTAGAATCAGACATGCTGAGGCGCCACTCCTTTCAGCCAGATAGGAACTCCTTGATTCTACGTTAATTACTCTGTGTAACAGACTGTGAACGTTCTCTTTCAAACATTTAATTAAAACCAAAGTTGATCTTTAATTAAATAGTGTGGCGAAAGGTTATTCATATTCGTTCGGCAACTCCAAACTTCCATTGTTTTAATTAGTCTTCAAAACGTCTTTGTGCGCGGGAATGATCGTTGAGAGCAGTTGTTTAGCAGTTGAAAGTGCATAAAGAGTTTGAGTAGAGGGGTTTAAATGTGTCAACATTTTTCCACTCGTTTTTTAATTCATCGCACACCTGTCATTTAAACGTGCAATAAAAAACCTAGTCTGCACAAGGATGTGGTTTTTACACGAGCACAATTCATTGCTTTGTCCCCTGAGTTTATGCTACTTTGAGCGTTCGACTTTACAGTTACGTAACTCTGAATATGCTAGGCCTCCTTTGTTCAGCTGATTTGTGTTCCTTGAAACCGTAATGCATAAATTATGACTGTCATTGAACGTGTTGTGTTAGCATTGCGACGGAGAAATATCTGCTGTCCTGCTTAACCGCAGAGCCAGCTCTTTATCTCTTTCCTTTGTTCCTTCATCTTAATTTCTTTTTCCTTTCTCTCTCTCTCCCACTCCTCCTCCTCTTCGCTTTCCCTGATTTATGAGCCTTGGTCTTCACATGTCACTGTAACAGTAGAGGACATATTGCAGGTGAGCTTACATTAGCCAATCACAGCGCTCCCTCCGGTCTCAAGAGGTGACCGGTGCGACTCTCTGCTGTGGAAGCAGCAAAATGGGCTTCTTCACAACTGGGTCACTCATTTTGTTCCCTTGACAATACAAGGCAGGAACAACCTAGAAAAGGTACGCAGCGAGTGTGTGTCTGCTGTTATAGAACTCCTTACTCCCCGAGTTTGCCGCTGTTCGTAGGATAAATATCATTTGCATATGAAAACAGTTACACTGAAACCATCACACTTCCGTTTGAACACTTTTACATGAGCTATAGCAGGAAGATGTACAAAATGATGCAGAAATTAGGACTTTCTGCACTCATTTCCTTCGTTCCCTCCTTTTCCTTGCAGACAGAACCATCACCCAAACCTTAATAAGTGGATTTTTATCTCGGCTACACCGTCTCTCCCAAAGGATTATGGGGCTTTTCACTACACTCATGGAATGGTAATTACAGATCTTTGAGAGAAACACTTTCTATTCCAGCGAATGAGAGATGCATGAGATGGGATGCTCATTAGAGTTTGTGCCATGCATTTGACTGCACATGAATTCATCATGCTGTGTCCTTTGTGTTTACTTAAAGGGTAGAGAAGTGTATGTTGCTTGGGGGATACAGAAATCATAAAGATTGTGTAATCCATTGTACATGCATTATGAGGATTTTGTGGATCCCTGTGAGAGTTGCTTGTCTGTCCAGATATGCTTATGAATAAAAAGCTTGTCACAAAGACTCAAACTTAGAATTGCTGTGGTTAGTAGCACAATAGAGCCTTGGACGATCAATTAGACAAGTGCTGGGAAGTTTTGATGTTCTCTGCGATTATTTGACTGTTTAATTCAGACCGCTGCCCCACTTACTCAATTTATTTCACCAGGCTAAAGAATTAAGGTTCAGTCACATATGTGAAATTTCTTTTTAGTTCTGTTGTCAATAGTGTAGGGACTGTCTCAAGCACAGCTCAGGCAAGTCACTCTCAAGCTAAGCAGCTTTCTGTTAGTCTATGTGGTTCATTTGTATGACCATCTTGAAATCTCCACGGGGAAATGTTTCACACTTCGATTCCTATTAAAATAAGTGGATTTTGCCTGCAAAAAAAATCACAGAATAATGATAAATGTGACCACACTTTTGAGATTCTGTGGACAGATCATTGCAATCTCTTTCCGCTTCTCACATCTTACTAGAGTTCTGATCTTTGGTTTGTTCAGCCATAATAGCCAATGATAGATCTGGGTTATCTTGTTCTATGCAGTTGGATGTGGCCTTTTCAGTAAAAGACAACAGAAAGGAATATTTGAGAGAAGATTTTTTGCTGCGTTTTAATCAATGCTTTTCACCCAGCCATGGATCACGTAAAATGGGTTTTCATCCAGCTGGTCATTGGTAAATTTTGGCTAGTTATCTAGTCGACCAGTTTTCTGAGTAAAAAAAGATTAGTTAGTCATATTGTGCATTTCTATGAAAAGACATATTAATATTGAGACACCCCCCAAAATACAGGCATAATGGAAAATTAAGTTTCAAGGGCGTTTAGATGAGAATATTTGAAGTCTTTGAGTTTTTATGCTGTTAACAAAAGAACCTGCTGACAGCCATTTTGCCCTCTCAAGTTTGTGTCCTAGTTTAGACGGTTTGTGTAATCGAGCAAATTCACTGAAAATGACAAAATGAAAATTGGAGGCTTAGTCATAAATGTTTGGCATTTTGGAAAGTTAAAGAGGCATGTCGTATTGTCTTTCCCTCCTTAAAGAGATTTTCTGTGTTAGCTGAGCAAAAGCACCAGAGAAGGACCGGGGCAATTCTATTGGATTTGTCTCTAATTGGTTTCTGTTATTTATTATAGCTGTTTAGTCTCAGCTGTTCGCCTGGCAAACCAACCGTTCATTCGCCATAGACTTGTTTCTCAGTGGGTTGATTAGGCAATAACCAAGAGATGGTAGAGGGGGGGATTGGCATTAAGCCAAAAGGTTTAAGGACAGAAGTGGAAGCAAAAGGGTCTCTCTTAAGAGAATAATTAACCGTATTGTCTCTGTAGCATATACAAAAAAAATGCCCCATAGCATGACACGGCAAAACATTCATTCAAACCGACCTCATGCCTAAACGCTAACCTTGACCTGTTTCTTCATTGCACTTCAAAGCTACTATCGGGTTTAAATAACCCTCTACCCCATTGGCATCTGCTGAAATGTAGCTGGAGTGCTCCACTCACTTAGCACTTATCAGCATTTAGCATTGCTTTATTGGCTCTGGGCTGCGCTGCACACTCTCCTGTTGTGTCATTAATTAATCTCAGCCTCGGTTCTGCTTGGCCCAAAGCAGAAGACACATGCCCGTTCTTTTTATTGTTTTAGCAAAGTGCTCTTCACGGCAGACCCTACTCATCGACCCCCAATTTCCCCTCGCCCCTTGGATTGGCACTGATGCTCTTCTTATCAGGGGAGGACATGCATAATTGATTCAGGAATGAGGAGTGAAATTACGATGATTCACGGAAAACGCCGACTCAGACCGGCGTGACTATTTTGGGTTTGCCAGGCCGGAAACTGTCTCTCTATGGGTGTCTAACGGCTCACTTAACCTCAGGATGGTTTTCATGAACACAGGCTACTTGCCGCCTGGGCTTTCTGCAGATTAGAAAAATACTTAAGTAAAAACAAATCCTGAAAATGTTAGTAATTTACCTCAATGAGCTTCAGGTTTGCTCAACAACAGCCAATTTGCTCTTAATCTTCTCAGTGGAGCCATCTGTTTGAAACAGAAAGGTCTTGTTACAGTCAGTGGTTTGATTCAGACACATGGTTTTGTACTATATTTTCTCCCTGTCTTTTGATATAACAGCATTATGCTTGTATTGTGTGTGGCAGAAACCCAATACGGGCTGGAAAGCAGTGAAGCGCCTGTGTTTTTATGAAACGCTATCCACTGTTTCGGCAGCTGAAGTATCTGTTTCCACACCTTCTACGGGCCACAATCGATGAGGCCGATCCATTTCTGTGGAGTCTGGTGTGTAGTGTTTTTCCCTGGACGTGGGTTAATGAATGGCCATTTTGCAGAGAGAGGGACTCTCTCTTGTTTCTCATCTCTGATCTGAGAGCTAGTAATCTCTCTCAGCTGATTGGCCATTTTCCATACACACAGCCACTCTCTCGGATGAGCTAACATGCAAATGTCCCAAATGGTTCACAAAACAAGCATGGTTATTTCATTTTTATTTAAATGTAAACTTTTTTGTTAGTAATTAGTAAATGGTGGAATCGGCAACATTTCAGATTTAGTATAGCATAACACTGAGATACTGATTTGGTCTACAATTACATTATACTTTATGTAGCAAAGGCATGTTGTTTTATGTGGATTGGTACCACAAAACATGCATTAAAACCTTCAGACCTGTCCTTAGACTTTACCGCCATTAGCCTGTGCACTGCATGTGAGCTTGGCTTTTAGCTATATTAGAAACACGCGTTTGTTTAGCCCAGGGGAGTCCAGAGTTACAATCTCCTGTCTGTGCGCTGTCATAACACTTGAGCTGTTCTCACCTCATTTCTGAACGAGCTGGTGATTTATAGGTTTAGAGGTGAAATACGCAGCACATCATATTGTTAGAGAGAGGCCATTTATACATCGCTCGCTCTTGCTCTCGCTCTCTCACCTGTCCAACAGTATTGATTATGTTCTCCTTTTGAGCTCCCGTAGAGGTGATAGTGTGACCTTCCCAGCCATTCCATTAGCGGTATTACTATTCAGTCCAATTGCACTTTAGACTATAGACACACATGCTGCCACACTATTAGGTCTCTGACAATTCAGGACTACATTACTAATGTTTCGATTGGAAAATATGAAATGTCAAAATGAACAGGCGTCAAATGACCGTGATTAAATAAAAAAACTCCCTATGGGGCAAAGTGCCAAATTCCTTACAAGGGCTTGCGGCTGTTATTTACTATGTTTGATAGCCATCTACTATTATACGTTGATATATAATTTTCTCCCTGGGGGCTGCAGAAGTTCGATTATTGGCCCGGTACCAGACAAAACTGTGTTTATTTCTGAGTGTGTGCTTTACTGTATACAAATAGATAAGATTGGTGCTAATAGTAGACAACATACAGTATAGAGACTACACACAAAACTTGTTCCAAGGCATCTTGCACAGAGAAATCCACATAAGAGACATATTTTATTGTCATGCTGATCACCTGTAAGCACATGTAGCTCTGACACAAGTAATAAATGTCAATCTGTGATGGGGAGATGCAATCAAGCCGGGAGCAGAAACGCATGGGATTGTAAAAAGACTATAAAAAAATACCTCCCCAGATGTCCTACTGTTTGCGAAACCTCATATTTCCCACCAAGTCTTTCAAAAGAGACACCCCACTGATCAAAACAAGGACGTTTCAGCTCCCAACCACAGGTCGGGGTTAGAAAAGTTGATTAATCTGGCAGCAAGTGTAAACAGGATCACATGGATATTTGGATATAGTTTAACATGGATATTGAATCTGATTAGCAGGAGTGCAAAACAACACAAAAAGAAAAACCAGCGCGGCAGGCGTTTAAATGCCTCACACGTACACATGTTTTTCAGTGCTTTTTCCCCATTCTCTCGCCAGCGCTCAGCGCGCTCCGCAGCCCCCGGTTGTGTCTCTAATTGGAGTGTGATATGAACTATGTCATTTGCTGTGATGTGATGTTGAATGGTGACAATAAAATGACATGGGTGGGTGTGAAGGGGAGAGTAATGGAGAGAGAGCCAAAAGAAAACGGAAGGACATGATTTGCTGATGGCTTTTTGTGTAGCTCTGAGGTTATGTGCCGAGTAAAATCTCTTAGACTGCCCACAATAGGCCTTCACTTGGGTTATGTTGTCAGCAAAGCCTAAAATCCCTCATTTTCTGTGCTGGGTGACTGCTATTTTGGATTTCTGAGGCTGATAACAGGAAGCACAGTATCTGGAGGTTTTCTGTCGTGTTTTTTTGCAGCGCATCCTTAGACTTTGAAATATCAGTGAACCAAGCTGAGCTCCTTTTAATAGGATAGTTCATCCAAAAATAAAAATGCTGCCATCTACTCATCCTCGTGTCATTATTTACTGAAAGTCTTTCACTCCGCTGTAGCAAAAAAACAAAAAAGGCGGCAGCAGAATTAGGTTTGACCACGCCACACTTGATGACTAATGGTGTCAGTGTGCTTTTATTGTAGCCTTTTATTACTTTTAGCTCATATTAATATACTACGATATAATTTCGGTTGAACTATTCTTTTAACAAATTGCAGTCTGTGATACAAGGGGAAGCATTCCCTTCACATGTCAACAAAGCTGGCACATGTGACTGATGACTTGGTCGTCCAGACATTTAACAAGCTGACCAGCTGTTCGCGTACTTTGTTGCCCTTTAGCTTTGACCTTGATCCTATGCCTGACCTTGACTTCTTTATGTAATGTATTTTTCGAAGACATGGACAGCTGCCGTCATTGATTTTAGTGACCTTTCACATGTTTGACTCTCTTTAATCGCATTTTTCTATTTGTTTATCCAATGCTTTGAATTTCCATTATTTAAAAGTCAAGTTTGCCTCGTACTGTGTACTGTTCACCTGCCCAATCCTGATGGAGCCTTCAGGCCCCAGAGACCCCTGCTATGCTTCTTGGCCAGGGTTGGTTTGAGCGCATTTGTTGTTTTGTTTTGGGGAGCTGGGGACAGAAAGACACAACAGGGAAGGTTTGACGCATCTTCTTGTGGTTTGTTAGAAAATCAGTATCAGTCACTTTTCTTTTGATGTCTCTCCCTTTGTCTCCTTCTGTCTGTCTCGCTCTCTCATTGCTGTCATTTCTCGTTTAGGATGAAGGGTTTAGGAATAGTGCAAAGGTTTACAGTGTTTTCATCTCTGAAGTGACATCTACTGTAATGCACAGTTTGGGTTTGCTTTTGCGATATCACATGCAGGCACACATCTCTGTTGCATCTCTGAATAATTAACATTTTGGGAGGCAGCATGTGTTCCTGTAAGAATTCAGCCCAAACTGAATGTCAGATCGAATAAAAATACCTCCTAGATTGCTTGTTGCGGTATTAGAAAACCTCAGCGCACCCTCACAGGACTGTAGTTCACACGCTGTATCTACTGAAGGACTGTTTCATTCCGTTGGTGAATGTGCACTATGCAAGACAGCAGAACATACAGATAGTATCTGAAAAATACAGTTTATCCAGCAGTTTAATATATTAGATTTAAAGTTTGAGGAAACAGGAGTTTATTTGCTATTAAATTAAAGCCCATTCATTGTCAGTGTTTGGAAAAGATCTGTTTTTTGGGTAACCTATTCCTGTATTCTCACCACATACTCACTCAGTAATTCAAATAAAATTACGGTGTGAGACATGAAAAAGACATTTGCCGTGAGAATCTGTGTGTCAATGAATCTCTGCTGCATGAGTTCAGAAGGCTATCAATGGTATTTGTTATGGTAGAGAAAGATGCACATTTATGATGTATAAATTATGACACCCCAAACATAAAAAGGCTATGAAGGATGAACTGCATATCTGTGCGATAACAAGTCTGTTTCCCATTTCTGTGATTAATGCTTGAAATATCCCAGCTGACCGCTACAGCAGAACTGTGATCTCTCGCACCCGCAGACACCAGGAAATTAGTACCATAAATGAGCCTGTTTATTAATACGCTTTACAGAATAGCAAACTACTGACTGACACTTCAGCCCCTGTTTGAATATTTGATTATTATTACACTCATGCATTATAAATTGCTTTCCATTACTAAATACAGCTACAGCTACAAACCAGTGATGTTGACATACTGGCTACAAACAGCAACATGTGTGGCCTTTAGGGGACTTTAATTTATTGATGTGAAACAAGCTTTGAACCATTTTAGCTAGCAAAACATGATAATCACGAAGGGAAATTTCCCCAAATTGAAGTCAAACTCCAGTCCTGGCCTATCGGATTATTTTTAAGTATGCAGTGGGTGTGAAGTTGAGAGAGAGACAGCATTGGTAAAACTGTCATACAGCAAAGAAATTGAATTGCGAGTGAAGAATAAGGCTCTATTTTTAATCTCTCCTCTATTTCAGCGAGTGGGGACGATAGGCGCTGAGTGCCGCTGATGGAGGGATGATAGGACCTGCCCCCCATCAGATAGCACAGCATCTTTCCTCTCACACACAAAATACTAAGCCCAGTTCCTGTGCCAATGTTTTGCGTCTATCTGTTAAGACAACAGCACCATCCAACCCCTCCTCTAGATAAGCATGCTCCGGAGCAAGTCTTTTATTAGCTGATTTAATGATTTGGGGGTGATATAAATCCTCTCACAGGCATTTTATGTGATAACGCTTCCTTTGTAACCTGTGTAAATAAAAATAAATTATAATGCACATTGTAACCCATTATATGTTAACAGTTGTAGGCTCAGTATTAAAGTCACATTCAATTCAAATTTAGATCTATCTTTTATCTTCCAATTACATAAACTAGAGTTGAACTGTACATTTAATGCTATTTTAATTTTTATATTATGTTGGAACTTTTGTGCATATTATTGTAATGCCACCTTCATAACATCAAAGCTTGTTTCATATTTATTCCAAGTTATGAAAGTTTTAATGCCAACTTTTTATGTTTGTTCTTTATTTTTCTCATACTGTGTTAATGCATTGCATAAATTATGAATAGGTCGGTATTTTATCTATGGTTACCTTTGTTTAGTAGAACATACAGCTAAATATAAGGTATTATGTGTTCATTATGTGTTCCCCCTTCTTTCACCGTCATGATCTCACAGGCTCTTTCTTTTTGTCGGAAGATGAAAGTCTCCCCATGACTCTTTTCTGAAGCCCTCAATGAGCCCAAATGAACTGGGAGAGACGACGGCCCCTCCTCAGCCTGCCTTTCACTGCAGGCTGAGCAGAGCAGAATCCGGGAACAAGGCAAGGGATCCGGGTGCAGCCCCCCGTGGGCAACGGGACGACATCAGAGTTAGTGTATTATGGGGGTGTCGTGGGGTGTGTATCAGTGGGGGTTGTAGCCGGGCATTGTGAAGTGTTTTTTTTTTTATTAAACCGTAATCCGGACAGCTGTTCTGGATAGATGCCCGCTCCCCAAACACTCCGCCTTACTGCGACTCTGTCTTTGTGGCTTCTGCCTGTGGGCAATAGAATCCTCTAATTATACACATCAAGACACGCACACATCAACACGCTGGTGTCATTTTCCTTATTCCATGGCGCACAGTGTGGCGTCCTTATTGTGCAATTCACCAGGGCACCATTCGCATGCGTGTCTGGATGCGATATGAATCACACACGTGCCAAAATATATTTCACGTTATTATGTGTCATAATAATTAATGAGTTCGGTTGAAGGTACAGCTGTACCCGGTTTCTGGAGATTTATCTGCATTATCATAAACACCCGCTCATCAACCCTTCACACTTAAACACACTAGTAGGATCTGAGGAGCTGCTTATACCTGCAGCTGGCTTTTGATTGAGTCGTGTCTCGCCGGGGGACCTCTCAAGGCGAGACACGTGCGTCCCTCCCTTAATTACCCCTTCAGCTGCCTGCCAACTTTCAGTTCCCCCCTTTTTAACGAAGGCGACTTCTCGCACAGAGGGGTGCGACGCTCTTCTTTATGGAGGGCAGATATCAAAAGAGCCACGGTCTCAGTGTCTGGATCTCCTAGAGCTTTCAGAAGTATATTGAAATGAAACTAATGACTGGTTAACACTCGCCCTGTGGGATCATTCTGCATTTGGGCCGGACCTGACACCACTGGCACACAGATTAATCTCCTAGGACGGTCAAAAAAAGATCACAAAGGGCCTTATGTCACTCATCTGACCGAAGTGGAGAAAGAAACACAAATGCAGAGATTATTTCTTTAGAGTTAGTCTAAAACGTGCATAATTTGGCATGACATTCAATAAATCTCTACTAGAAGCTTCATGCCCATTTAAAAACTGCGCTATTTTTGAGCCAAGTGAAAATTTTAATCCCAAGCCAAGACTAAAACTTCATGACAGAAATCGAGAAAATGTACACATTCACATGTCTAAATTTGGTCCGTATTTTTCTTTTGCTTCAAAATGAATTTGGTGCCCAGCTACATGCAACTCAATGTGAGAGATTTTTCACATGGAACACAGAAGTAGTGTCAAATAATGAAAATGCATGTTGATGGCTAGCTATCGAGTATGGCTTAGTTCATTAACTAAAGTATGTAAAGAAAGGAAGGAAGGATGAAGGCAGATCTTTTAAAGCTGAAGGCGGTGGTTTGCTCTTTGATGTGTTAAGTGTGTGAGTGGGCTCAGTGCAGTAGGGTTGCTCTTTTAACAGCAGGAGTGGGGCTGGGGTCCTGATCTCAATCCCGTCAGCTCAAGTGGCGCATCAAGTGCCGTGCAGCTGCGGATATGAATATCAAGAACCGGATTCAAATCAGGCAAACTTATTATATCAGTTGACTGTGCATGTGTATGACAGTTTGTTTGTTCGGGTGCTGTAGCGGACTCAAATACACACCAAGTCTTGATTAGATGTCCACATCTGTTTTGCTTAGCCCACTGTGACATTGGTTCAGGAAAAGCCTCTGGAGAGAGACACTGCTGCAGGCAAGAGGGTTAGCAGCGTCCCGTGACTGTGTCTGGCAAAATGTCTGGATTAAAAATACATGCGTGTGATGATCAGACTGCCAGACTGTGTTAGACAGTTGAAGAGAACAGGAGAGAATATATGAAATATATTCTTCTCATGCAGAAAGCCTCTCTTGTTTCTCCACTGTTAGATGCACAGTCTGGAACCGTTTTACACATTTTTAACTTGATGGCTGAATCAGATTTTGAATAATTTTGGATCAATTGATTTGCCGTTTGATTCAGCATCTAATGAAAATGACGTGAAAACTGCTAAGGACTGAAAGCAAGGCTCATGATGGGTGGTATTTATTTGTGGATATGTATTGTTAAATACGTCATTAGAAATAAAAATAGTTTCACAAGAGTTTTGCAAATCCTGGCTCAAAAACCAGTGTGATTTTTGGTGGTAACATGCAGACAGCATCTCCTCGTTTCCATTTCTTTGTCTCACTCACATTGTTTTTCCATTTCACAATAATAAGCAATATGAGGCAGGTCGGCTGAAATGATTTAGAGAAATGTACTGCTGGGAGATGGACATTGGCCTTTCCTTGCATTGTTTTCCCCCCTCCCTTGTTGCTGGGTGTGAAAAGAGGAGGAGAGACTGAAAGAGAACAAGAA
>JAUYWG010000034.1:8198825-8237398 GCA_034779775.1 Enteromius afrohamiltoni | reverse complement strand
AGAAGCAGCTTGATGCTCGCTGAATCCTTGTGCCAGTAAAACTAGGATTGAGGCCTTTTTTCTTGATTTAAAACCTTTCTTTTCACTGTTTTTGGCATGTTTAGTGTTTATTTTTACATTTCTAATTACTTTTGATAGACTTCTAGCATTTTTTTACCATCCGACTGGTCACACTGCAAGAGGAAAGTGTTGATTACAGCAGTGCTTTTTATACTTTTCCCGTTAAATACATTTGGATTCAGGTGCTCACTAAATAAGCACCTCAATAAACAGAATGAAGTATGTTTGTGTAGAAATGTAACAGACTGGCATGAAATGCTTGTCATACTCAGAGATACTGATTTAGGAGTAAATTGCAGTGGTCTCTTATTTTTTTCCAGAGCTGTAGAGTTTATTTAGCCAAGTGTGCAGTCAGACTGAGGTGAAGCCATCTGACCGTTTAGCTTCAGGTAAGTGAGATTAATAGTGAGGCTTTTGACCTGCCCAAAGAGATCTGCACTGCAGCCAAAACACCAGGGGAGTTTCCAATTTCCTCACATAGACATTTGTTTGTAACACCAATATCTGTCCCTGTGTCTACATTTGTTCTTTTACCATCATAATCACGCTTTGTTGAAAAATACTATAGTTAGGCCTATTGTAGTTAATGTAAGATCATAGGACTCGTAACTAGTGTAAAGAAGTGTGAATAATGACAGTAGTGCATAGGCAAACATCTAATACGCAATTAAAACATTTTGAGAACATTTCAGTTTGATGACCTTTGTAAATGTGATTTGTGATATGTGACCCAGTCATAAGTAACATATTTGTAGCAATAGCCAACAATTGTATTTTTATTTAATTGTACTTTATGTAAAAGTAAAGATCATGTTCCACAACAATATTTTGTACAATTGCTACTGTAAATATATCAAAATATATTTTTGATTAGAAATATGCTTTGCTAAGAACCTCATTCGGACAACTTGGGAAAGATTTTTTCACCCCATTTCAAATAGTTGTATCTCAGCCAAATATTGTCCTCTATACTAAAAAAGTTTAATTATTTAACTTTCAGATTATGTAATTTAAAAGAACTGACCCACATGACTGGTCCCCTTTAAATTCAGTCACTTCCGCATTGCTATGGGGGATGTCCCTTCTTCCAAATAAGGGCTACCCCCTATAGCAATGTCTCCTTCCCTCATGTCAGGGAACTGAGGTCACATGAGTAACCGAAGCGTTTTATGGACCACGGTCACATTTATAAAATTCTCCCTTTCACTTGAAAGATTGTTCAACATTCCAAATCAACATAATATTTGCATACAGAATCCTGCTCTTTGTTCTTCTCACATCTGTTTGCATACCTAATTCTGATTGGTCTGTCCTTTCTTGCATTTTTTGACCATCTATAGCAACTTTACACTACATGGAGGATGTTGAATCTGCCTATGTGTGAAATATTACATTTTGTTTTGTTTTTTTCATGTGGGTGATTTTTTTTTTTAACATAAGGACAATACAATACAGATTATAAGGTAATCCAATAAGTCAAATAAATACAAATTAAATAAAAAATGTAATACATTATACATACCAGCTGTACAGTCATTTTACAGTCATAACTAGGAAGTAAACACAATTTTATTACCTTTGGTTACTACTGATAAAAAAGTCAAATTTGTTGCATTTATATTTAAAATGTGAAAAGATATTGTGGAGCCTATTTAAAGCAATTATTTCATGTCAAAATTCTGATTAGCCTGACTATCAGATGTTATCTCAGAATATGATTAATAATGATCAAAAATAGTTGTGTATTAAATGTATCTTGTTATCCTCGAACACACATTTTACCTTCTATTTTGTTTATATTCTAAATGATGGCGCTTTAGATAGGCTACCTGAAATACCTTTCCAAACTATGCTGCTCCCCCTAGTGGTGAAGTGTGGTGACGCGCAGCTATCGCTGCTTTAGTGAGACGTCAGTCAGTGCATGTATCTGCACAGGATTTCAAATGTGTGTCACATGTTATAGTTTTCTGGCTCTTGATCAGTATGTCTACACTCTGCTTTTAATCCATGTGTGCATCATTTCAGATCTGTTTTAAATCTGTGAGCAAGCTTTATGACATCCTGCCGAAGAAAGACAACAATGAAGTTCAGTGCCATGGTAACTACAGTGCTTGACATACTTTGAATGAGATCATGATGTGAGGTGTAAAGTGACAGAAAGAGTGACCCGATGGGTGTGGCAGCATGTTTCAGATAGTGTAGTAGATCAGCGTGCATTAGCGGCCTCTCACAATCACTCTGTCAACATTCCTCCTTATCTGGAAAGTAATGTTCCTTTTCTTTATTAAGCAATTAGACAAGAATATAGATTTTGACATTAGATTCCCTAAAGTAGTATTTTCAACACAACATGTTAGTCACAAAACTCTATAAAGCACATTTAACACTCTCTTAAATTAAAATAAACGGCAGGGGCCGGGCAGGATTGGCTGGTTTCCTCAGACCTTCCCCGTTCTAGAATGTGGGTGGGGCTGCACCGTCTGCAATGTTTGACCCCGCCGAGCAGGTTCCTTCTCAGTCTCATTCTTGACCTGGGTGTGGCTGTCACCTGTATGTATCAATGCCACTCCGTTGCTCTATTATACATACATGTTGAACATTATAGCTGTGCATTTTCCAGTCAGATTTCCAGGCTTACGACGGTGACAAAAACACAAGCAAATTCCTTGTGGGATGAATGTGAGAGTGATTAGCCAACAGCGACTGATAATCAGTGCTCTGTTGAGATTTGAGACCGTGCACCGTCTGGTTTGCTGAACTGTGGCTGGGCCGTAGCAGGATTGCTGCAACACAGCAGTTTTGTGTGTCAGAGGGTCTTTGGGAGGTTTTCAAACTCACTGAGCCTTGGCTTCCTGCTTTGTCCACAGTCTCTGGTAGGATTCAGTCATTTTCTGGACTCAGCATGCCCAAAAAAGTTCCAGACCCCAACAGCATCAAAACGTGGTACTACAATGTAGCATAGACACCTTAAACACACAGACAGTGATATAGTAGTCTTTAATCTGTGGTATAGGAGGATAAAGGGCCGGTTTCCTGGATAGATTAAGCCAGGACTAGACTTTGGCTAATTTAGTACGTTTAAGAATTTTACAAAAAAGCATTATCTGTGAGCATTTTAAGACCAAACAATAGCAAGAATGTATTTTAAGATATCTAAGTGGAAGCCTTTTCCAGTTTAGACAGCTCTTAACATTTATTTTAATCTAGGACTAGTCTTAAACCCTGCTCGGGAAACTGCCCCTAAATGTTTTTACTGAGATTTAACCAGACTGGGTTAACCTTACAGTGCTATTCAACACTGATTACTGTCAGACTTTCAAAAGACCTTCATCACTGAAATTTTACATTTTAAAGCAAAGCCACCACAAAACCATAGTTTAGCTCCTCTCTTACTTTTAGATCATTCTAATGTTAAATACAGATTTGCAATCATAATCATAACAAGAAGTGCATTAATAGCTATGTTCCAATTTTTTTTTTTAAATCAAATCTTTGCATAGCTATGGCAGAAAACACTGGCATCTAACAATGGCTTGGGGTCTTAAAAAATCAAACATATGAATAAACCGTGTTTATGTGTCCTAAACTCCTGAAATATTATATTTTACAGCAGTCGATGCATTTTGGGAAATAAATGCATTAAATCTGTAGGTGTGTGTGAATATTCAGATACAATCCCCTTTGTAATCATTAACATTTACTAATAAACAAATCTTTTCTCTGTGACTGTTTATTTTGTAATTTTAATGATTTAACACTATTACACCATTAACTCCTCACACCACTACACTACCGACAATGGACATTTTTTGCTGGCATCATTTTTCTAAGGTGAATAATGTGGAAAAGTAGGAAGTGACTATCACTGGGTCAGTAATGAAGTATGTTTACATTCACTGTTATAATTGTCATTAAATGCATGTTGCATGGCACTTATTTCGGACTAAATACATAATGGCGAGGCCAATTGCAATAAGATTTATGTTACATACATGCTGTACAAAATTGAGCTACAATCCCATTATCTAGTCCGACTTCATGAACTGAATCATCCGATTGTTACAGTATCAGTCAGCATTTACATGATGAATTATTGCTTTAGTTTAACTGAAGCGTATCTGTTAAAGTGCATGTAATGACCTTTCTCAGCCTCGCACCGAAACTGCATTTTATGCAACAAAACACTAATGGTATGGTGACATTTACCATTGCCGTTTACCATTGCTCGCCGATAGGAATCCACGTGAACTGGATTTTCATGTAGGGGCAAAACATTTCCTTCCACAGATTTTACATCTGGTTCAAGTACTTCTGTATGAGGGGTGTTTCGTTCATCACTACTACCTTTTGTATTTTTATCAACAGTGTACATTTTGACAAAATTTCACAAGATGAAAGATGTAGAGCAATGGGAAGTGTGGTTGAAATACATATTGCACATCACCTCTGTCTGTCAGAGCAAACACACAATGATGAGGTCAATTCTAGTCCAATGTGTATACAAACAAGCACCTATTATACTAACTCACAACTTAACTTCACAAACTGAATGATTTCAGTCAGACTAAAGCACTTACAAAATAAACCAGGCAGAAACATAACATTTATAGTAATGACCCTTCTTAGCCTCTTGCTGAAACAGCATTTTCAGTGATTGTAAATGTTCCTCTTTGACCTAAAGAAAGAGAGGATAAGTAATCTGTCTATTGACCAAAAGTGTCACTTTTATCTACAAGAGAAACAGGTGTAAAGCAAGGCTTCAAGACTAAATCATATTCCCTACCGAGACAAAAGCTGTGTTGTCACCAACAATGTCTTAACATACCACAACGGATAACTAGCATATTTGCACTTTATAGTTTCTAGGTGCATTTTTTAGCCACATATTGCTAAGAGAAACTGTGCGACACACCTTCAGTGGCTGTTGTGTGTTTAACAAAACAAGTGCTGACACTCCTGCCATTGAACCTTAAATCTTCACACCCGGAAAAACCGACACTCCTCTCCCATATGAAATTAGATTGATGAGAGTGATTTCCACATGCATATGCATCGGTATAATATAAATGACTCTCTGTCTGCTTATTTATATCCCAGTCAATCAAAGTTTGTCTGTTAGTGGAAGATTTGAAGGAATCCTTGGTATGAAATGCATGCTTCATTCTTAAAATATCGAGTAGTCTGTTTTGGTTCATTACCCACATCTACCTGTTTAAAATACTCTCTCCACCCATGTTTGGATAATGCACCTTGCACTGAGAGACATGAAGTACACACCCCGCAGCCCACACTACACGTTTATCACAGACAAGTCTCTTTCCCGGAGAAGACTTTCATTTGTACCCCCACCACTAAAAACTTCACTTCACGGTCGCTGAATGCACACAAGCTTGTCATTACAACTTTACATATAAGGGTGTGTTGAGTTCCAAAGCAGGCCCATCCTGGCAGAGGAATGCTAAAAAACCCACACACATAAATTCACTGCGGTACTTCAAATCTGGCCGCACAGGTCTTGCCACCAAGTTGTGTTCGCATAATGATCCACACATGTCAGTCAGGAGCTCTAATCGCCTCATTCCTCACCTGCACCGTATGGGTGTGAGGGAATTCCAGCCTTTCACCTGTTTCAGAAATTCTTGGTCCCAAACCCACTTACACTGAGCGTTATTCATTATCAGCAGCGCATGCAAACACCTATTTATTTGCATAAAAAGTGATGACAAATACATTTCTTGCCCTTTTCAGTAATAACATGTGTGTAACCACTAGAATGTGGCAACACCAGTTAAAGAGACAGTTCATACAAGCACATCTGGCACGGAAGAAACTCTGCGGGCCATTGAAAGAGACTCTAGACCCAAACGCAAATTATAGATGAAACCCATTCACACATAATAGGCATCTGATCACTCTAGAAGGTGTTGTAAATAAACACTGGTAGGCTTGGCTACACGACAAAGTTAATATTTAAACCCTTGGAATGGACTGTGTTCACTTCTAGCCAATTTCACACAAGCGCTGCACAGTCGTAGCTTATCTTTGGGCATTCCTTTAAAGTAGTGATATCACATTGCTGTGCGGCTATATTCATTATCGCTTGTAGTAAGATAGTACTATAACACATTTCACGTCTTCCGAAGTGTCAAGCACTATGGAAGCTCTTGTTAACATCATAACTTTGAATACTTTTGCAATTTGCAGACTATTGGGATGCAGGGATGTGCAGTTTTTTTAATGTTATAGAAGAGAGAAGTATTTTCATGCACAAAGACTAATTTCTTCTAAACTAGACATGTATTATGCAAAAGGCAAAGCAGATTGTTAAAACACTTGTGTATGCTTATGCACTTTGCTTGATGCTTCTCTGAGACTGACATACTCAGGACCAGTGTTGGGTGTAACGTATTACGAGTAACTAGTAATAAACTTGTAACTAGTAAGAAAATATCTGAGTTACTGAGTTAAAAGTAACACTGGCTTCTTTGTTTTCTCATTTATTGACTGACCAGTCTCCTGTTGGGAGAAATCAGAAGGTCAAAGGCGTTTATCGAATTAAAATAGTGAAAGTCAAAAAAGACGTAAACCTGCAATAATTAAATTTTGTAATACAGATGCTTCTATTCCCATTTTATTAACCAGTGTCTTTGCTGTTGACCTTGGATCCAGTCCAACCATACCAATAAGCAAAAATGACTTTAGATAAACTAACAATTGTGCTTCCTTGTTTTCTATTTGCTGTAGAGTATTGAACCTTCTACTGTATTCTACTGCACAGATGTGAATTTACTTGTTTTCTTCAGCCTGAGGTTTATTCATAACACATTTTGGTGTGAAAGGGCTTTAACATTAGCTAGAAATAGAACTTCTTATATTAAAAACAAACAATCAAGCTCTGCTCATATTTAAAATGTAACGTAAAAGTAACGCGAAAGTAACATAGCGCATTACTTTCCATTAAAACTAAAGTATTCGTTCATTTTTTAGGGAGTAACGCAACATTGTAACGCATTACTTTTAAAAGTAACTTTCCCCAACACTGCTCAGGACATTGCATCAATGTAAATATTAGCATAATATATTCAAATATTCTGATTTGAATTGGGTTTGCGGTCAGTGCAGATGATCACTGCCTATGGACACTAGGCTAATCCCTGTATCCCCTTTTTCTTTGATTATCTGTAATTCAGATAAATTAAATTAATATTGGGTCAGCTCATGCTAACATTTAAAATTATACACCCTCTGAAATAATTTCTCACCTACTGTTTACTCGTGTATGTTTATGTTGGATGGCAGTCCTCATCTAACACCTGCTGAATTAGTCTTTGAAAGAAAGACCTTATTATATATACAGCTTGAAGCCTAAGGCATGGTGTAACATGGAATAGAATAGTAAGGGAACCAGTATTTCTGTTTTGTTTCCATCTGCTTCCATTCAAAAACAGACTCTGGAGCACACACAAATGCACACATACACACCCCCCCCGATGACTCATTGTTTCTAGCCATCCGACAATACCCGGTTCTTATGACTTTTCCTCTGTTGGCATTAAAAGGGTCCCCAAGTGACTTCTTCGCTGCTCTGAGCATGAGGCCCTGTGCAGAGACAATTGCGATATTTAAAAACTGTTAAAGAGATGTACCAGTTATAAAAATAAAAACTGCTCAGGAAACATCAGCAATAACTCTAGGAACAGACTCTTCATGCTGAGTCGTACAAAGTAGCTGCATCCTAAACAAAGGTTGGACTGGTTATGTAAACTCTCTATTGAGCTGACACCAGCATGGGAGAAGAACGAACGTCAATCAAGAGCATTATGGCAGAAAAAGCCATCAATAAATAAGACACTACATTTGTACTATGCTGTGTGTTCATTTTGCTTACACGAAAGAACAAGAGTCATTATAAATCAAATTGCTGGATTCTACTTTTGTTAAACATCTATATTTGATTTTGTCCTGCCGAATAAATTAATGATATTGGAATACATTGTTACAAATGATTATAATTATACATATAGCCTATGTTTATGTTAGATAATAGATTTTGAAGCATACTCAATAGGTCTCAAACTTTTTCTACTTCCAATGCCATTTAAAAAGAGACACCAAAATGTATTGTAAATGTGGACAGAGCCTTGCACTGACCATAACAATAATCTCAATAATAAAAACACAGCTGATGCTGCTTATGTGGTTGTCGTTTACTTTTGTGAATGCAACAGACCACTGTTGAGTAAAAGTTTGCTCTGACTGTAGCCTGCTGAATCTATCCCACGAAACTTGTACAGAAGAAAAAGAGACGACGCCTCTGTTTGGATAGGCTGCAGGTATGCCTCTCAGAAAGGGGCGGACACCAAACCGTACTTTTAAATGGGCTTGATGTCAAAAGCACGGCTAACCTTGTCGGACAGCGAGAGCTCGTGTAGCTGGGAGGGTTTCGTGGATTGTGGGCGTTGTATGTGAGGTGTACCTGTCCTGGGACACACGTCAGGTAGTGAAACGACACGCAGCAGAGCGGGACCCTAACTCTTCTCAGCAGAAACGCCGCAGCTGTCATCATGTTCAGAAAGAAGACCGGAAAGACCAGCGTGGCCATCAGTGATAAAAGGTTATAACGCTATTTTCTCGCTTTGCGTTGTTTTCGTTGGCCGAGCTCTTTAAATCGAGTCGTCTTTTGACTGGGTTGCGTTTCGTTGTCAATAGCTAACGCACCAGCCACGTTTGACAAGATGACCCGTGTTTTAAAATATATCTTTGTGTTAAATACTTGCTCGGCTTGAGGTTACTGTAGTAAGGGTGTGGCGCTGTAACAGGTTGGATAACTTTTCCCTGAGATACATATTACGTGCTTTCTCTGCTACTTGCATGGGTTGGTCTCAGCTCCAATTTAAAACTTTTTTGCTGTATTAAACTGTAGCCTACTTAGGACGCATGGTTCTAGTGAGAGAGTGTAGCAATGACTGCATAAATAGACTGTATCTAGCTCCACATCTCTTTGTGATAAACAGTTTTGACACACTCCATTTGAGAAGTCCAGGAAAGACAGTCCAAGGTGAGACTGACAGGAACAATAGACCATTGGTTATTCTGTACTGAGCAGAACTGAGTCATGCGACTGTGAAATGCGTATTACAAGAATGTGCGACAGTCTTTAAGATGGTTTTTGCACGATTTAACGTTATTTTTATTATTCATTTACTGTAATCAACACTTTATTGCTCCCATTGTGCATACATCACACACCAATGAGAGCAGGCTGTTAAAATGTGTAGGGAATGCTGGGAAAACTGGGAGAGAAGTGTGATCGAAGTGACAAGTTCAAGTTCAAACAAGCGTGAACTTCTGATGGATTGAGAGATGAGTCTGGCCCCCGGCTTCGTTCCGGCAGGATTCAATAATGGATACTGGTATTGTAAAAGCTATGAAGGATTTTACTCTAGGAGTATGGTTTCGGTTTGAGTCAGAATTATTTTATTGGTTACAGATGTACAAAAAAAGAGGTTTTTAGAAACTCATAGTTTTCTGTTTAGGTCATCTCTGGGTGTTGTTTGACTGCGCTACGCACAATGGGTCGCTCAGTGTCAAATGTGCCATGTTTCGTGACTTGTCTGTCAGCTTTTGATATGGCATACTGAGATATGGGCAGTTTGTTTGCAGTGGGCTAAAAAGGACCAAACCTTAGGCTAGTTAACACTGTGCTTAAGATGCCTACATTTCTTATTTTATGTTTTTGCATTTGTATATTTTGGATATGGGAACGCCTCTAGGGAAGGGAAGTGAGCATCAAATAATTGCTTGCCACACCCAGATCTTCCTCTCAAATCGGATTAAATCATTTTCTTTAGACGGCAGTTCTAATGTTGCTGCTTGTCCCATTATCTGTGGTATACAAATCGAAATTTCACATAAACAGCATTGCTGCTTTTTTGTGTGTCTTGCTGCTTTAATAGCTGTTTTTGATTGAATAAGTTACAACAACAACAACATTGGTTGCGCAACCGCATGCTTTAACAGACCAGCTGTGTTTCTCCACTCATTTTGATGGATTTCACATGCAGATGCATTCAGATTAGACGACAGTAATCTATTTAAAAAAAACCTTCTTGCATGTGTAGTGACACATTAGTAAACTTGTTAAACCTGTTTGAGTTTCTAACGCCCTCATTAAAGCCGCCTTCTTGTAATTATCACCCTCATTTACATATCTCACTCATAACTCAGTTCTACAATGACAAACAAAACTGTTGTATTTCCTGACAGGACATTGTCATTTTAATGTGTGTGAGATATTTTTGAATTGCCAAGAGCCTCATTATTAATGATTCATATAGTTGTATGTTAAAACAACATGCCTTGTCCTTGAGGCAAATACGACCCATGGTGTGCAGTTTGTTTCTGATCATGTTTAGTCATGTCTACCATGCACTGTTCCATGGCATTTCTCTAGAATTCACAGAATGCACTTAAAACTATGCAAGGGTGCTATAATGTTAAGCAGCATTCCTGCATTTCTCAGTTTGGTTCAGCTGAGAGGTTCAACTTTTTTTTGTTAGTACCATGGTTCTCCTAACAGATCTAAAATCTGTGCCAGATGATGTGGAATGAAAGTGTTTCAAGTCCGGTATCTATTCGCAGAGCATGACAGCGAAGTGAAGTGAGGTGTTCTGTCCTAGATCTAGAGATACAAGATAACAAACACATTGGCAGCAGTATTTTGGGGGAAATGCAAACTGAAATGTGTATATCTGGCTTACTAAAACTGGCTTTAAAAACTTTATGCTATTTCACCTTAGACCACCTGACACTGATTTGGCGACCCTGATTGACAAGTTGCAGAAGAATGCAGACAAGGTGGAGAAGAACATCATTGAGACGGAACAGAATCTCAACAGGGTAAGTACAGAACGGCTCTTTCTGTGGATTACAAGTCATAGCCAGAGAGTTAGTCACTTCTCCCGTCTTCCCACCAATAAGCGTGTCAATGCCCCTTTAAAGATCCCAGATTAGGGTTACTTGGGGTTAAAAAAGAGAGTGTATACCAGTGTTGATTTAGCGGCATTTAGTGTTATTTTTAGTATTATATATTATTTAACTTAGACACACATACTGCATATATTTTGAGAATATTTACTGGTATTTACATTTATATATTTATATTCACATTTATATATAAATATGTTTGATATATAAATGTAGCATATTTTTCTTAAATATATACATGCGTGTGTGTGTATCTATATATGCATAATTAATATATATAGAACACACACATATATTATGTAAACAAGAAAGGATGTCTAGATATACGCTAATTTCATATAATAAAAATTTTGCATATTTTTTGAAATATCTGCTTTTGATAGATGAAAGAAAGTCACACAGGTTCGGAACGACCATCTCTTTAACTATTGATACATAAGTATCCTTAATGGTGTACAGTAACTCGAGTAAATGTGATAATAAAGGACATGGCGTGAGAACGTGAGTGAGATGTTTCATGGATGTTTCTAGGACATCAAAAAGATCAATGAGGGCAAGCAGCCCCTGTACCAGGAGGACACCAACAAGAGGATCGTGAACTCACTGGAGCTGCTGAATAGTCTGGATGAAGATGCAGCCACTGCCTCTCGTTTGCAGCACCCTCAAGCTGAAATGATTGAGAAGGAGTGAGTACTAACTCGGTCTACATAGCCACCTTTAAACTGAACTATCCAATAGCATCTCATGCTTTATGCCGTGGAAGCAGAATTCTATGCTGTGCATGTTTTTTTTCTGTGAATTTTGCTGGGATTGTGGATGACTCGTTTTTTTTCTCCTCAATGGTAAAGTATGAGACAGCTGCGTGTGCGTGTGGGGAAGCTCCGTGAGGAACATGATCGCATTTACCACATCACACGATCAGAGCAGGTTCCCACCGTCAACTGGGGAAAGATAGTTGACGAGAAACTGGTGTGTGTCTAAACGTACTTTTCTATCTTTCTTTTGAACGTACAGTTTTAAATGCAATTGGTTCATGTCTGAATGTGTTCTGGTGCAGGCAAATGTGAACAACAAAGGATACGGACAAGATCTGCTGACCGTCGAGAATGAAGTGGAGGAGCATAATATTTTCCACAGTGAAGTCGAGGCTCTGGCTCCGTACATCACAGGAGACCGGGTACTTTTTTTAAAAGCAGTTCTGAATGAAAGAAGTATAGTTGACTCTTTTAAACAGTCATGCGAATGACATCTGTGACTCATCTGCTCACTTGCAAAACAGGACGGTCTGGATGGCCAGCAGGCGAAGTACACCAAACTACTGGTGAGACTTTATTGTTCTGCTTTTAATTTTCAATTTAGAGTTAGTTGTCAATTCTCAAAACACTGGATTTTACCATGTCTGTCTCAGGCGAACTCCTCTGCGCGTCAGAAGAACCTGCTCAGTTTGAGGGACTACATGCAGCGCTGCACCAATGAGCTCTACTGGATGGAGCAGCAAGCTGAAGAGCGCACCGCATATGACTGGAGCGACAACAACCTGGACTACCCTGCCCGAAAGAGGCAGTACGAGGTAAATGAACGGCTTTATAATAATAGGTCATGCATAAATAGTAATTCTAAATGGTACTAAGACTGTGGATTATGACTTAGTATTGATGGTACATTTTAAATATCCTCCTACAAATGATACGATTACAGTATTGACATGCAAGCAATGAACCTATATATTATTAACATGCTGCTTTGTACTTTAAAACTTCATCAGAACTTCATTAGCAAGTGTCTGGAGGCTAAGGAGAAGAGCATCACCCAGCTGAATGAAGATGGAGAGGATCTTATTGAGCAGAACCATCCAGGAAAAAATGTCATTGGGGTAATTACAAGTCGAAAACTAGCGGTGGTGGTTGCCACAGGCATCATGGGATGTCTTTTTACAGTGCATAACTGTGCTGCACTATAGAAAAGTTTGCAGTAATTATGGTACCAAAATACTTTGATCTAATCAGTTTTCACATTTTCTCTGAGCAGAGCAAAGCCAAACAGCATATGACCTATATATATATATATATATATAACAATTTCATTAAAGTACAATTATGTGCTTCATAGTTTAAAATAACCACCATAATTGATACGTGGAATAAATAGGTTCTTAGTTTCTCAACCACAGCCTTGGATAATGTACTGGCTGACTCCGTAGACTAGACGTTTCCCCAATCAATTTGTTTAATGCATGTTACTGTTTTGTTGTATGGGTGTTTGTGTAGATGTTAACTTGTAGAAAAATCCAATAAAGACCAAATACCAGGCTAGCACATATTACATAACAATAGACTGCAATGATTGTAGATAAACCAAATAACTAAACTTCAGTGCACATAACGAAGAAAAGATATCAAAATGTAATATAATCAGTGATGGGTCGAGGAATTCTCAAAATCCCATTTCTATATAGATATATAGATTTAACATTTGCAATGGTGCTGTCAAACAATTTATTGCATCCAAAATAAAAGTTTTTTTTACAATATCTGTGTGTGTGCTGTGTATATTTATGTATATAAAAATACACACAAATACATGTATATATTTCTAAAAAAAGTTATGTTTATAAATCAAATATATATATATATATATATATATATATTTTTTTTTTTTTAATTAACATGGACAATTAAGAAAAATACATACTGTATTTGTGTATATTTATATATACATAATAAATGACAGCTCTAATTTGCACACATACATTTGCCTACATTTAATGTAAGTGATTATTTTAAAGCCCTGTCTTGTGTTTTTAGGCACACATGGATGCCGTACATGCGGATTGGAAGGAATACCTCAACCTGCTCATCTGTGAAGAGAACCACCTCAAAAACATGGATGATTATCACAAAGTCAGTTTGCATCATTTTCTATTCTATATTTCCTCATGTTTACTGTCAAAATTGCTCACTTGCATTCTTTGTATTTTTCCAGTTCCACAAGGATGCAAGAGACACCAGCGATTTGCTGAAGCGCCTGGAAACCGAGATCAACCAGAAGTACAACCCTGAGTTTAAAGACATGTACCAGATGGAGGGGCTGATTGCTGACCTGAATGTAAACACATGTTTCTAATTTGGCACCCATTGCTAAATCTTTACTCGATTGCTGAACTAAAAGGTGTCTTCCCTATCTAAGGCAGTCTTGTGCTTGTATTGACAGGATCAGGCAAAGGCCATGGACCATTACGACGAGCGCCTGAAAGCTCTTCAGAAGCGCAGCCTGCAGGTGCTCCCTCTGAAGTACCGCAGGGAGAATCTTCAGAAACTGCTCCCTATTGAGGCTCTCTGTGAATATGAGACTAATGAGGTACGGAGTTTGAGCTCCCGCTCACTTTATGCATGCGGCTTAGAGCTCCACTAATACCAGTCAGTGAAGCATCAGCTATTATCATGAGTAAGCACAGAAAAACGTTACACTCTTGTCTCCGCTCGTGCTTTGGATTCCCCCATCTAATGTATTTAAATCCTTAAGAAGGCCTTCACCCAAACGATTCATCTCATATAAACCTCTGGAGACGTGTGCCGGGGATTTTGCACGGATTTCACATTTATTTTAAGAACTTGTGCTGCGATATCAAGTAGAAACAGAGCTTACTTTGCTCATTTTGTATGACACAGGGTTCAATTTTGCGAGGGGAGCGGTACACCCTGCTCAGGAACAATGGGTCAAAATGGGACGTGAAGGATGCAAATGGCCGCACCATGAGTGTTCCCGCGGTGTGCTTCGTAATCCCACCGACCGACCCTGATGCTGTGGCCGTTGCTGATAAGTGGGTATTCCCTGATCTATATTTATAAAATGTACACACTTGCAAATGTGTCTAATCTGAAAACATCTTCACAGTCTGATAAACCAGCACAAAGGTATCAAACAGAAAGTAGCCACCAGCAAATCTGCACTTCAGGCACGACTGGCAGAGCTGAAGAAGGATAGTACAGGAGGTCAAGGTTGGTCTCTCATGTTATAATAAACTTAGATATAGAGCTCTTCAAAAAAGAGTAAAATACTCAATCCCTTAATTTCTCAAACCTCAGATAAACAAGAGCAGCAGTGCCGTCAACTGATGGCAGGACTGGATAAAGTGGTCAGTGATCTGGATAAGCAAGAGAAGGCCATTTACTCTCGTGTGCGCCCCCCACTGGAGCAGACACGTCCTGTACAAGACAGTGCTGACAGGCTGCAGGACATAAAGGTGCATAAAGGACATAAACACCAAAAAAAGTTTGGTGTTTCTTAAGGATGTATTTCATAGAGGACATGTTTTACCTTATAACTTAATCCAGTGTTTTCTCACAGGACATTGCTGCTGCTGTTCGTAAGATAGAGCCAGAAAAGTCAGCAAAAGTGCAGGAAGCAGAGAGTTACCTCAGATCCTCTCCCAAATGTGCAAGTGCACCCCAGCTCTACTCCAAGGTGGATGAGGCAAACAAAAAATACAATAAAGTTGATTTGCTCTTAAAAAGTGCTGATGACAAGTAAGTATTACTTCATTTTTTACAGTGGAAATCATGAATGTCGTGTTAATTGAGAGCCTGAGTTATGAGCCTAAAAATTGCACATTTGTAGACTGCAGAACTCCTATCGGCTGGAGAATTCTCTGCAGAATGGCAAAGCTCTGCTGTCCTCTTATGAGAACAAACTGGCAAGAGAAGAGGTCGCCCCATCTGACCCCACCTCACTGGAGAAGACACAGCGTGAGTTGGCGGTAAGTTTAGTAATCCATGCCATTTAATTTTTTAAAGTATACTATTAACTGTTAACTATCTTACTTAAATGCTATTAACTTATTTACTATTAATATATCTTGTACTCCTGTCTCCAGGATATTGCATCTGAGCTGAGAAGCAAAAGATCTACTGTCACAGAGACTGAGCAGAACCTGAGAGATGCCAAGGCCAGCTGCAACAACATGGCCAACAAAGTGCAAGAACATTGCCCTGATATTGAGAGGCAGGAGGCTGAAGTTCAGAAACTCACCAAGCGCTTTGACAACCTGAACAGACAGGTTGAAGCAAGGTGAGTTCATATTAATTTAAATAATTTTAAATGGACATGTACTTGCATTTAATATTGCATTGTTTGTGAAGAAGAGCGTGTATTGCTTTGTTTTCATTTATAAATTTGCTATTGTTCATTGTGAAATAATGCTTATGAAATCTAATGTATGTAATGTTGATGAACTGAACCTACAGTATTTGTAAAGTGCTACCCTTGTTTATCTCATATAGATATGTTCTTATTTCTAAAGCATAGCTCCTACAGAAAGTGTTTTAATCACAAAATATCAATTGTAAAAAAAATATAATTGTTTTACGTTTTCATTTTACAGATCCCAATGTCTGCAAAGAGCCAAAACCGCCTATGCCAACTACCACAATGACTTTGACAACCTTAACAGCTGGCTTTCTAGACTACCAAACTATGAACCACGTGAAACCGATGACGTCAGACAGATTGATGACAAACTGAGAAATCAAAGAGTATGAATTTAGCCACTTCGGTCTTTACAACAATTGCATTATGACATTACAATTTACACTTTTATTTACCAAAAACTGAAATGTCTGAAATGTACAGAATCTGCTCTCTGACATCACAAGAAAGGAATCAGACCTGAACAATGTGTCTAGAAATGCACAGCTTTATCAGCAAGCAGTCAAGGTACAAAAAACACAGTGTATTACTTGCAGAGCATTATCCTACTATCGTGTTTATGCAAAGCCATGTGAACTCTTTTGTGTTGTGGCTTTCAGGACTACGAAAATGAAGCGGAGCGTTTTAAATCCATCCTTGACCTTGAAGATGGCTTGGTTCCTCAGACATACAAAAGGAGCAGAGTTGAATCTCCTGCCTTGAAAGTGAAGAGAGAGGTGAATGTTTCCTGCATCAAGTAATAAGTATTTCTTCTAATGAGAATGTTAAAACGTGTCAACATGATTGTTGTGTTTTAAAGGAATCTACAATTGAGACCAAATTCACTGAAGCGAATGCTGTGAACAAACAGAGGTTGCAGAACCTAGAGTTTGCTCAAAGCCTTCTTAACCAGGTAAAACACTGTTAACACACACCATGCATGAAAATAACCAGAGTATGGCATAAGAATCGCTTTTTAACACATTCAATATTTTTGCAATTCTTTACAGCAACCAGAAGTTACAATAATTCAGCAAAATGTTCAGACGGTAAGATCCTCAGCCCCAGGAGAAGAGCCCTGGAGAATCAGAAAACAGCTTCAGGAGGAAATTCAGCGGAGAGACCAACTGGAAAGAGAAATTCAGACTGTCCAGAGTGACATCTATTTACTAGAGGGCCAAAAACCGCAGGACACGATCGTTAAGAAAGAGCTCATCAAGAAGGTGCATGATCCTCAACTTGATGAAGAATACCACCGGGTTCAGCAGAAGCTCTTGGAAGAAAGCAGGACCACTCGTGTCTTAGAGAGCGAGTTGGACACCCTCCGTGTAAAGCTGCGTGGAATTGAGACCGAAATGAAGGAGGGTGCTCAGCAGTATACTGTCAAAGAGGTGCTCCGCATTGAGAGGGACAGGGGACAGGAGGAAGAACTCAGGAGACTGAGAGAAGATCTAGAGGAAGTTAAGAGACTGAAGATGGTCAGAGAGAATGAAATCATTCAGATTCAAAAGCAAGTGACTATTCTTGCAGAGGAAAAAAGCAGGGAGAAGGAAATCATCAGGGAGGAGGAAGTCATAAAGGTTCAGAATGACCCTCAACTTGAGAGCGAGTACAGACTAATGCTTGACAGGAAACAAAAAGAAATAGACAGCCGAAAGGAACTGGAAGATGAGCTTCGATTCCTGCAGGAAAAACTAAGGCGTCTTGAAAAGGAGAAGGCAATGGCTGAGGAAAAGATCTCCATCAAAGAAGTACTGAAAGTTGAGAAAGATATTGCTTTGGAGAGAGAAGTAGACAACCTGAGAAGACAATACGAAGATGAAAAAAGCAAACGCAGCTCCTTGCTGAGAGAGAAAACGGACCTTCATCGCAAGATTACCAGCCTGGAGGAAGAGAAGTCAAAGGTCATCATTCAGGAGAAAGTGCGCGAGATCGTTCGACCTGATCCGAAGGCAGAAGCGGAGGTGGCAAACCTTCGACTTGACCTGGTGGAGCAGCAGAGAAGATCCAGAGATTCAGAGCTCCAGCTGAAGACCTTCCAGGATGAACTGACAATGCTAAGAAACAGAGGACCACAAATCGAATACAAGGAGATCATCAAAGAGGTCATCAAATACAAGATTGACCCAGAAACGGAAAGAGAACTGGAGAAGCTCCGGAATGAAATTGTGGACAAAACCCACCAAACTGAGAAGTTCGAGATGGAGATCCTCCAGCTCAAAGAGGAGATTCAAAGATGGAAAGACACCAAGCCTCAGATTCATACCAAAGAGGTTGTAAACGAGATCCTGCAGTACAGAGAAGATCCTAAGACCAAGGAGGAGATCGAGAGTCTCAAGCGGAAACTGGCCGAGGAACAGAGGAAACGTTTGGACCTAGAAAACGAAAGGGCCTCCAATGAAGAAAAGATCAGGATTAAGAAGATCGACTTGTCACAGGTGAGGGAGAAGTTTGTACAACAAGAAGTAGTGAAGATGGAGCAGGATCCACTCTTGAGGTCTGAGTGTGACACCTTCACTCAAAACATCAACAATGAGCAGAAACAGAGAGAGATCCTGAAGGAAGAGCTGATCAGGCTGCAGCATCAAAAGGCTGAATATGACATTCAGCTTGAGGAGCTGGAAAGAGAGCGAAGAGCCCGCAGAGAAGCTGAGCTTGAAATCCAGAGGCTGAGAGTGCGACTCAACGAACTGGAGATCAGAGACAAGGAAAACCGAGAAAGGGTTACAGTAAAGCAAAAGGTGGTACTCCAGCAGGACCCTCAGCAAGAAAAAGAGCACTCTATCCTACGTCTTCAGGTTGAAGAGGAGAGGCACAAGCGGATGCTCTTGGAGAAGGAGTATAATGCCTTGCTGCAACAGCAGGAAATACTTGAGAGAACGGAAGTGCGTGAAAAAGTTGTGCGGACTGAAAAAATTCAAGTCGAGCGAGACCCTGAGGCAGAGATGGACATTATAAGGCTAAAGAGAAGCCTTGAAGAAGAGGAAAAGCGGCGTCGTGAGCTGGACCAAGAGGTGATCACCCTGAACTCCAAGCTTTCTGAAATAGAGTTCACCAATACAAAATCATCCAAAGAGCTCGACTACGTTCGCGACGAAAGCAACAGGTTACAGCAGGAGAACCAGCGCCTGCAGAACGAAATAAGGAAGCTGCAAGCTGAGATCGAGATCACGACAAAAGAAACCAGGCACATCACTGAGACGACTCCGGTGGAGAACAGCAGGAACCTGGAAATTCGATTGGATTCCTTGCAAAGAGAACTCACTGAACTTAAGCGCATACGAATCGAGAAAGACGAAGAAATCGAAAAGCTTCAGAAGAGTCTGTCTGCAATGAGAGTGAAGAGGGAGCAGCGGGAAAGTCACCTCCGCCGCTCGATTGTGGTCATCGATCCGGACAGCGGCAAGGAGATGAGGCCTGAAGAGGCTTACAAGCTCGGCCTCATCGAGTGGAAAATGTTCGTCAACCTTCAGAGTCAAGAATGCGACTGGGAGGAGATCACAGTCAAGGGTCCGAACGGCGAGTCCTCCGTTCTTCATGACAGAAAATCGGGCAAGAAGTTTGCCATTGAAGATGCTCTGAGGGCTGGAAACATCACGAACCGCCAGCTGCAACAGTATCAGAACAAAGAGATCAGCATTCAGGAGTTCGGCGTCATGCTGTCAGGCAGAGGCAAATGAATCTATTAAATCAGAGAAACAGAATTGAATAGAGCTTAAATTAAACATGCTCTTTGTGTTCCCAGACTGCAGATGAAATCTCTTTTTATATTCACTTTCTCGATACAGTATGTATTTATTTTCAAGTGCATTCGCATATCAATGCAAGATGGTGTTTTTTTGGTTATGGTGCCTAATCTGGGTTAATGTTTCTATCACTATACCTATGAATCTTCATTGAAGATTAGCAGACGAGATATGTTTGAGAATGTTTTACTGAAACGTAGTTCAGTTTTACTGCAATCTGTTCTAATATATTCATATAAAATATGTGCTTGATGATAAAGTTTCTGACCTATCTGTCTCTTTATGCACTTTTTACTTGTGTCAGATTATTCTACTTTCATGTTTGATTTGAGATTAAAAAAAAGAAAGAAATGAGGATAAATCGGAGTACTGTGATCTTTTTCCTTCATATTTATCATGAAGTAATAAAAGCTCAAGCTGTCTTTACAATCATTTTTACTTAACGAAACATGTGGTATTTTATCTGTGGTGTAAATGGTTTCCAAACAGAAAGAAAAAACTTAGTCTTTAAATGATTCAGTTTAAGATAAATATTTTTAAAAGAGTATTTGTATGAATTTATTTAACATTTCAAAACTAAAAACTGGACAGTTATTAAACTGCAGTAGTTTTTTTTTTGTTGTCATTTCACAAGCTTTATCAAACGCTGATAAGGCCAGTGTTTTTACAAATGATTATTGTGCTTTGGGAATTACATTTTTATACATATTTGGAATAAAATGGTGAATTTTTATAAGCTACGTTTATAAGCTAACATTTTCTCCCAGATCTTTTACACATTATTTCATGATTTTTACAATATTTCAATTTGTACATAATTTGACGAAATAAAATATATTTTTAAAATGACAAATTATATAATTTATTACAAATTATATTAATATTTAACTTACTTTTCCACTTTTCACCACACATCACGTCTCAGATTTATTCCCAAGCTTCAATGACACTTACCTTTCTCCTTCATACTCTCTCTGTGTGTGTATTATTACATTAGTACTGTCAAACGATTAGGCTAATCTCATGCAAAATATTTTTGGTTTACGTGTGTGTGCTGTGTAGATTTAGGCTATTTTTATAAGACACACACATACAGCATATATTTTGAAAATATTTACACGTATATATAATTTTAGTGTTGTCAAAGGATTAATTGCATACAAAATATAAGTCTTTTTGCGTACTGTCTGTGTATATTTATGTATATAAAAATACACACACATACACATATATTAAAAAAATGATATGTAGCTTATATACATTTATATTCTTAGCCTATATTATATTTTCTCAAATATATACATGCATTTACCTATACATAAACACAACATATAAAAATATAACCTAAACAAAAACTTTCATTTGGGATGCGATTTATGGCTTGGCAGCACTACGTTGTCGTTGTAAATTAACATTTCTCTTCGAGTTGTTTCTTTGAGTTTCCACTGGAAGAACTCTTTATAACTTCTCCAGATCCTGCTGTTTAAATAAACATGAAGCAGGTCAGTGTCACTGCACGTCTAGTAAACTACAGCCTCCACTGCTCAACAAGACGAGCGCGTCCTGCTTCTGCTCGCAGGGCTAGATGGGTGTAGTGGGTGTGTTCATTCCCTGCATTCAGTGCGACGTTTCTCACTAACAGTTTAAGATGGCGACCGTACATCTGAGGATCGGGGATCTGGTTTGGTAAGATAACAATTTCAACTTTAAACGATTTACTTTCACGCCAGTGTCAAATTGTCGTTCGTGCACGCGAAAGACGTTTCGCCCTGGCTGCAATAAAAACGTTTCGTTTAAAAATCTATCATATGGCCCGGTTTATGTGTCGCCAAGCCAAACACTTACAGAGAGCTTAGCATAGAAGCTAACGAAATGATTTGACTTCATACGCTTCTCGGGGGGAAACCTGCGATGTTAATGTGTTTAACGCTAAAAGAGGGTTTAGTTGCGTAAAAATATAAACAACGAATTTAAAACAGGCTTGGGTGCAGTTAGGGGGGCTGTTTGCTGATTGGGTCGAAACGGGTTTGGCTATACACTAGCTAGCTTGTTTCGAGGCACGAGATCTTTCAGTTAATTCGCGCTCAGTCGTGTCACGTTTTACTTCAAATACTAACATCTCGTCTCTATATGTGTTTCAGGGGTAAGCTTGGACGCTATCCTCCTTGGCCAGGCAAGGTAAGATCTTTTCATGTAAAGGATTGAGTAGAACTTATGCTGTTTCTCAAAGGTCAGCTCTTGCAGAAAGAGGTCGAAGTAGCCGGCTTGTTTAGGGGAAAAAAAGGGGGTTTGGCTGCTTTCGGTTAAACCAAAGCATGAATGCTACCATTTGAACCTTAAAACAAGTCCCGAGTGGTTTTCTGTTTAGACAGTTCACTGAGTTTGAGATGCAGCTTCTGACTTTATCAGTATTTTGAATCATGTGTTGGTTTGTTGCTTTTACTGACCCCTGGCCATTGTGTTTTCAGATCGTCAGCCCTCCGAAGGACCTGAAAAAGCCAAGAGGCAAAAAATGTTTCTTCGTGAAGTTTTTTGGAACTGAAGATCAGTGAGTACAGAGACGACCGCAGTCTTTTACCTCCAGTTCCTCTCGTTTGCAGAGGATTTGAGAGGCTAAACCCAGCAGATGTTGACTTTCGATATGCCTTGCCCTTTTAGCGCCTGGATAAAGGTAGAGCAGCTGAAGCCTTACCACCCCCACAAAGAGGAGATGATCAAGATAAACAAAGGCAAGCGCTTCCAGCAGGCTGTTGATGCAGTTGAGGAGTATCTAAAGAAGGCCAAGGGGAAAGATCAGGTTAGTCACAAACTTCTGGTCGTGTTTCCGTGATCTGATCGCAAGTGGTCAGCTGAGACTTGTGGCTGGTGTGTCCTCCCCTTATTTCCTCACACTAGCCCATACTTTGTGACCGTTCAAACGTATTCGATCACATGAGCGCCTACACTACCAAAGCTTCGACATGCGGAACGTAAGCGAGATCCAAATGTTTAGACCCAGTTCACACCTGTATTCAGCACTGTCCACTTCTAATCGAGCTGATAAAATGAATCTCTTAATAGCAGCTGTAAAACAGCTAAATGAACCACGCGGGCTGTTTTTGTTGCTAAAGTGGTTCCAAACCTGTATGACTTTCTTTTGTGTCACAAACGTAGATATTTTAAGAAATGTTTTATTGTTTTGTTTGGCTGTATAATGGAAGCAAGTTGGCAAACATTTTGTGCTATGTAGCCTTATGGCGCTTTTCCACTGCGTTGTACGGCTCGGCATGGCTCGGTTTGCACTTCCACTGCAGTTTAGTACCGCTTTAGAGTGGGCGGGATTGTTCAAGTGTCATTATAGTTGCGCCTTCTCTACAAAAAAGGTCTCGTGTGGCAAGTTCAGTGACGCAGTAATGACGATTTTCTCCGGCAAATCAGTGACCAGCAGAGTTTACACGTCACGTTTTGGTAACGGTACGACTCGCTTGGAACCTCGGCTGAGGTGGTATTAAAAAAGGACCAGGTGCTGTTCCCAGTGGAAAACCCCCCAAAAGTGAGCTGTACTGAACCGAGCCGTGCCGTACTATGCAGTGGAAAATAGGGTTGGGCATTGTCTTGATTTGAACGATTCCGATTCTTCCTTTTGATTTCGGTTCTTTTCGATTCTCAGTTCTGTTTCTTTGTGGGCTGGAGTCAAAACATGTCACAGGCTCATTTGATTTCACTTACCTGATCGTTGTGACGAGGTAACGTTACTGACGTTGGTTAGTGCAGGGTGGCCCGAGGAGGATGAGACAGTGGACCTGCGCAGCACGTCAAACACAATACACTCCTTAATTTGTACGTCATGCAGGCGTAGGTGTTTCGTCATATTCGTAGTGCATCCTCCCGTGCAAGATATCATTTTGTCACATGTTGCACTGTTCCGACCTAGGCTTTTTTAGTGTGAAGTAAAGCCACACTTTTGAGCGCTTGTTAAGTTGCAGCTATGGAGCACGGTAAGCGGCGCTCAAAAGTGTGGCTTTACTTCACACTATAAAAGCCTAGGCAAGCACTTCAGGAAATACGGTGGCCACAATGGAAACCGATGATCGGAATCGAAAACAAATGTTATAAACGATTCCAAGTTGGAACCGGTTCTCGATGCCCAACCCTAGTGGAAAAGCGCCATTACAGGTTTGGAATGACGAGAGTAAGTCAATTTTAATGTTTGGGTAAAAGGCACAACTCTTATGAAGATAACAGTTAAAACAAATCCCTCGTGTGTTTGTGTTCTCATGTTACTAATTGTGATCAGATTTCAAAGATTGCATGGACATTGCTCTTAATGCCAGGGTTTAAACTTAAACCGGCTCGAGAGCATGCTTATTTCATGTAAACAGGAATCCCAGCCAACACTATTTTATTACAAGAGTATCGTACTGGTCCTGGGAATATAATTGTAAAAATTAATTTGAAAGTAATATAACAATGGTATTTTTTATTTCAGTGTTGCAATTCGTTTAATTTAATCTATTACAATATTTATGTAGATTTGTTCGCTTGGCTGTTTTTGCTTTCTCGTCACCAGTCAATTGCTGCATTGTGTGTTTTGAGTATCGGTGCATCTGCCCTTTTCAGGGAATGTGGGATCACGCAGTAATTCCTGACAACTCTGTATACTTATTTTAATATAATATGCAAATTCGTTTAAAGAACCAAATTAGCCAGAGATCAGTTATCGGATTAGAAGCTCTGGAGTCTTTCAAATCATCATGTCAGATGTAATAAGCGATGTACAAAGATTCCATATAAATATCTGGTTTCCATACACGCCGCACCCAAAATGTGTTGGTATCAGCGAATTTCACCTGGTAGTATTTCAGAAATAATTCCTCATGTCGCATAACCTTTGTTTTACAGGCACACTCTGATGACAAAAGCAAGTCAGATAAAGGGCGTAAAGCAGCTAAACCAATGAAGATCATTGAAGAAGATGACGAAGATGCCTTCAAGGGTGGCTCGTCGGACAAGGTTGGGAAATATTGCTTTGCCATTAAATCCCATTGGGGAGGGGAAAGGCTAGGTCATTACCCAACACGTTTTTTTTTTGTCAGCTTCATCAAAGTCCTTTGCTAAGGCCATTTGCTGTTGCACCTGCTGTGGAGTCGGGTTACAATTGTATGTTTTAGAGGTGGATTTGTCAAGCGCGACCCACCCATTCATTGAGACTGATGTCATCTTTTGCAGTGCGGCCGGCCGACTGGCTCGAGATGCAGCTATTTTATGGCTTTGTTTCATGAGATATAGCCATTCTGTACACACAGTGAATGTGTCTCTCTTTCCCTTAAGGAACAGACTGATTCTGACCCAGAGCCATCCTCAGTACGACGGCTGGTCGCTGGAACAGTATCAGGATTCAAATGGGAGAGCAGTGTAGGTTACATTCACAGTTTGCTTCTGCACTTTTATGGGATCTGCTGCACATATGCCCTTTTTTAGTTATCGGTAAGACTTACCCACCGGCTGATTTTGCTGCAGTTACAGCTGTGAATTTTCATAGCAGCTGCACGGCTAGTGTGAAAACACCTCGCTTTCAAAATGCAAGTCACTATGTCCTTCACTGTATAGTTGCACCTCTCACCATGTCGCTGTAATTAGTTGCAGATGAAATAACTATCAGGTCAGTAAGTCTCTTTGGAGAATAGTTTCCAATTTAACTCTCTTCCGTTATAGCCAGTAAAGGATGACCCACATTTTCATCACTTTCTGCTCAGCCAGTCTGAGAAGGTAAGAAGACTTTTTGATGGGATGCTGAATGATTTTCTAGTTAGTGCAACCTTACCCTTGTCTCTTGCACATTGCACACAATGGCTGCTCTAATAACTTCTGAATAATATCCTCCTCCCCCCCCAAACTGCTTCTGGCAATGCTAGTCGGCCGAATCTGCAGCATGGCCGTTTTTGTTACCTAACGGGACAGACAACGTCAAGCTTATTGGTTGATCATCTGTGAGCTGACATGTGCTCAACAATTTTTTGACTATGGATTTGTAGAAGGTCTTTGTCTCGGCTGTGGTCAGGGTCCAAAATAAGGTTTTTTCTTGATTTGATTTTTCTTTCTTTCTTTTTTTTTAATCCAGAATTTCAAGTAGATAATAAATTACACTACCGTTTTAAACGTTTCAGATCAGTAAGATTTATACTTTAGAAAGCAAGATAATACTTGTATTAATCAAGGCCACATTAATCTAATGGCAGATTTTTATGGTGTTACTTTTCTTTTGACCTTTCTGTTCAGAAAAGAATCTGAAGAACTGAAAATAGTAACATGGTTATTAAAAATTCAGCAGCAACAACTGTTTTCAACATTAATAATGGATTTTGAGCTGCAAAGCAGCATATTAAAATTATTTTTTCAGAATCATGTGACACTGAAGGAGTAATGGTGCTGAAAATTCAGTTTTGCCATCACAGGAATAAGTTACATTTTCATATATATGATTTTATTTTTAAATTGCAGTAATATGCATTATTACAGTTACTGTATTTTTGGCACAAATAATTGGAGCATTGGTGGGAATAAGAGACTTAAAAGACAAAATAAATATTACTGACTTCAAACTTATAAGAAGTAATGTTCACAGTATTTCAGAAAATTGACTTTTGGATAAGAGACAGTTATGTTTATATGTATGTCTGTTAATACGAAGGAGGTTTTGCCTGCAATCATTTTATTGGGTTGTTGACAATATGGTGCACAAAAAGGGGTGATGGACAATTTTTTAAATTTATTTTTATTTAATTTATTTTTATCCCACAGTATTTCTGAGCTTTTTTTTTTTTTTTAATTAAAAATATTTAAAATAAATACTCAGTAAGAAAACATTTATGGCCATAGATGTGTCAAAAAGTTAATTTTGGACTCTGGCTGCACAGTTTGTTACATGCTAGTGCCTAGTGTGTCTGAATAATTAATTAGATTGAAATAAAAAAATAAAAAAAAAAAAGGTCGGAAAAGCTTGTTTTCAGCCAGAAAAGACGCCCAGCCAAAGTACTCTTGTGCTTCTGTTCATGTGCCAGTTATACCAACAAACTGTTTAAATGACTCTTCCTTTCCTCTTGGCACTTCCTCTTCAGAGAAACATTTCCTTCTTGCTTGTCCTTTTGCCCTTTTGCTTTCAGGCACCACAGTCAGAAACGAATTGATCTTAAAATTATATCTCCAAAAAGGACCCACTGAGATCTTAATTGCCTGAGGAGTTTCTCAATAATGTTCAAAAACGGCTGCGTCAGCCGTTTTCTTGCCCTGTATAAGTTTCAGTTAAACTGAAACGGAGCATGTGGCTGAGCATGATAACTTGATTTTCAGTTCCTAACACTGGCTTCGCTCCTGGCTCTCGCATCAGATATGGCAGAAAGAGCTGTGTAACGCAACAGCAGAAGATAATATAAGTGCCATCTTTACTGGGAGCCAACAGAGCAATGAATAACGTGCACTTAAGATCATTTGTGACTGTTGGGCCAAAAGGTTTCCACCTGGTTTTCCTCCCCTGGCTCTGTACTTGGTGTTTTCAAAAAATGTGCGTCTAGGATCCTTTTAAATGCAAGAATGTTTGCTATTTGTAGACTAAAATGAATCTGCTTAAGTGACTTTGACAAGGAAATGTCCCTTTTCCTTACAGCCAGCTTCATCAATGGAGCCCATCACCAAACGCTTAAAGATAATCGAGGAGGTGAGCGCTGTCTAGGGTTTCTTCATTAACCTGCTAATCAGCCAGCTAGCATTGCTTGGTCACTTTAACAATTGTCTGTTCTCTTCTTGAAAAGGACACAGGATCAACATCCATTCAAGCAGCAGACAGCACAGCCATCAACGGCAGCATCACACCTACAGACAAAAGGTAATAAGAAAAGATCAGAAGTTTTTAGTGCGACCACTTTGATCTTAAAAATCCAGGGTTTGCATTTTTCCCCAGTTTTAGTAATTGTAATTTCGGAGACATTTCTAATTTAATAATTTTTTCATCTAATATTGAATGACTAATCTAATCTAATGATTGTCTGTGTGAACCAGACGTTTGTGACTAGTTTTATTTCTGTATTGCTATGTACTTCTGGGAAAAGCAGAATATTGATTGAGGAAAGCTTTTTTTTTTGATTGGATGTAATAAAGTAGATGTTTTATTCAGAAATGAACACTGACAGTTGGGGGGGTGGTTAGGGATGTCATGCCGTCAATCTGATATCATCAGAAAAGGTCATTTTTATAGAGGAAGGAGCATTCAGATATAAATTAAAGATTACGAAGTGTGTGTGTATTGACTTGCATGGAAGAATTGTTCACCCCAAAAATAGCAATATGCACTAACAAAATAAATGTAGTCGATTTTTGTTTCAGATTTTAATGTAAAAAATTTGTGTAATATGTTTGTTTGCCTTTTTTTTTAATTGTATTTGTTTTTGCTATTAAAAGAGCCTACGATGCAGACATGGCATTAAATAAATATATGCTGCTACTAATCTAATATGGTCATAACTTTTATCACAGTAATTTAGGTTTTTTTGCTGTGATTTTTGTTTTTAGAGTATAAATCATTTGTTTTAAATGTCTGCATTTTACATTTGTACAGTTTGTCCTGTCCTGCAGATGCCACTGTTGCATTGACCTGTGTTTTTGTTTGACTGCATGCACAAAAACAATGCTGCACAACTAATGTTAAATGATTCACTGAAATCAGTACGCTGACAAAACCTGGGGCCTGTTCCATAAAACAAGTTTACCAAATAAGCCAGGCTTATGGCAGATGGTCTGACTTATTTTAATGCAAATTAACTGGCAATAAGTCAGACTAACTGAAATAAGCCTGGCTTATTTGGTAAACTTGTTTTATGGAACAGGCCCCTGTAATGTTTGCGTTATTTGTTTTCATGACAGGATAGGGTTCCTTGGACTTGGACTGATGGGAAGTGGTGTGGTTTCTAATTTGTTGAAGATGGGGCATGTTGTGACTGTTTGGAATCGCACAGCAGAAAAGGTAGAATCAAAGGGGTCTAAATATGGTTGACTTCTTAAGTTACACAAAGTGACTCAAAGGTTTGTTTTGGACTTCTTTTTTGTTCCCCTCTCATTTTCCAGTGTGATTTGTTCATCCAAGAAGGTGCAAGATTAGGGCGAACACCAGCAGAAGTTGTGTCCATGTGCGATATCACATTTTCCTGTGTATCAGACCCAAAAGCTGCCAGAGATGTGGGTCTAAGTTTTGTTAAAAAATACAATACAATTTTTTTTTTCCAATCTTTCTTCAGTTTACATTTACAGTGTTTATTTCCCTATAGCTTGTGTTAGGTCCTAGCGGAGTCCTTCAGGGAATCAGGCCAGGCAAGTGTTATGTGGAGATGTCAACCGTTGATCCAGAAACCATCACAGAGCTCGCACAGGTAACCAGCGACCTCCGGACCGGTCTTTCATGCCGTTACCTGGTGAACTCCGTAACTAAGGTTAATTTGAATCTGTAGGTCATCACATCCAGAGGCGGCAGATTTCTAGAAGCTCCAGTTTCGGGCAGCCAGCAGCTTTCCAATGACGGCATGCTGGTGATTGTTGCTGCAGGAGACCGCAGTGTTTATGAAGACTGTAGCAGCTGCTTCCAGGCAATGGGGAAGACGTCTTTCTTTATAGGTACTATGACCTTTCAGTTGCGCCGTGTGGCTGTGTACGAGGTAGATGTTTCCATGTGATATTAATGTTTTATCATCAAAGCAGGGGAAGCAGGAAATGCTGCGAGAATGATGCTGATCCTTAACATGGTTCAAGGCAGTTTCATGGCAACCATCGCGGAGGGATTGACCTTGGCACAGGCCACGGGACAGTCACAACAAACATTCTTGGATATTCTTTGCCAAGGACAAATGGCAAGCACATTTGTGGACCAGAAATGCCAGAGTAGGTTTAATTGTTAACGTTTTTAATATACTGACAAAAAGTGTTAGTAGATTTGAATCTTCCTGCCATTAACCATTTTTTTGTAGCGTGGTGCTGCTTGGACATCATAACCTTTGGTCTCAATGTCAATCAGTGTCCACTCAAATGCTTATTTAGTCATTTATTGCACAAGTCTTCCAAAGCGACGTTACAGAACTGTTGCAAAACTTCAATGGAAACTGATGACTATTAGAATCTAGAGGCAACAGTTTAATTTTGGAGCTGTTCAAATGATGATGGATTAGAGCTCGTTTATTTAACTCATGATCTGTTTTTCCTCAGACATCCTGCAGGGCAACTTCAAACCTGATTACTACCTGAAACACATTCAGAAAGATCTGAGATTAGCCATTTCAATGGGAGATTCAGTTAATCACCCCACACCAATGGCAGCTGCTGCAAATGAGGTAAAACAGCAAATTTTGTAACTTACGTATTTTAGATTCTGTAATGCAGTTTGATAGGAATGTAAACTAAACCACAGAACTGAATTTAAATGTTAAGTTGTTAGTATAGTTAATTGTAGTATATGGATATTTGATAGTAGTTTCCCCTGATTTGTGCATTTAGATTCATTTTCCCAGAATATAATACTCGGTTAAAGTTAATCTTTAACCCCTGGTTTCACAGACAAGGCATAACCTAGTCTCAGACTAAAATACAAGTCTGAGCTGTTTCAACTGAAATAAACCTGCACTGACTCAAGGTGCACCCTGTAATGTTTTTTTCTAAGGCATGCTTAAAAGAGTTACTTATTCCCCCAGTAACACAGACAAAGCTTAAACTAGTCTCGGACTAAATAGCATGTTTGAGCTGTCTCAGATGAAAATATCTTGCTCTGACATATCTTAAAACACGTCAGTGTCATTGTTCTGTGTTAAGATGCACACCTGTAAAACTTTCTTATAAGGCTTTTTTGTAAAAGTTGCTTAAATATCTTAATTTAATTAATGCCTAGTCCTGTCTTAAGCTAAGCCCTGTTTGTGAAACCGGGCCTAAAAATTAAAGTTAAGTTAAAATCTCAAAATAAATGTACTATTTTTTCCATTGTTTTAATGCCTCAATTTACTTAAAATTAAAAATACATTTTAGGCATTTTAAACAAAATAATACAGAATAAATCGTGGTCAGCTCAAATGATCGGTATCACTTAAAACTTTGAAGTAATGCATTGTTTTGTACTTCTGCAGGTATACAAGAGAGCAAAAGCATTGGACCAGTCGGACAATGACATGTCTGCAGTCTACAGAGCTTATATTCACTAATCCTGTTTGTGCTCTACGTCCTGGACCACAAACCTCATCCACTTCTTTGTTCCTCTCCCTCTGTCTTTCTCTCCTCTGCTGATGAATTTTGTTGGGCACCAGTGATGTTTTCCCATGTATAATGGGATCTCTTTAGCAGCCTAATCTGAGCATTGCACTGACTGTAATATAGCTGCACGTATGCTCAGAGGGAGGTTATTAAACTCCCTGTGAGTGATTATTTTATGATAGAACGTGCAGTGTGTTATATCCGCGTTTCGTTAAGGCTACTGCATCCGATGCAGTGTTGTTTGAAGATGCTAGGGTTTTATTTATCATTCGTAACTTTACAAACTAATTCCCACGTTGTAATTTTCAATGTTCAGAAACATGTAAAGTATGAACTTTTGATCACAAACAGGCTTAATGAGCACGACGAAGAAAAAGCCACTGCATTGCCTTAATACCCATATAAGATAGATGTATTTATTTATTTTATCTCTTAAAGATCACCATGTCAGGTGCAATTTGGCCGTACATTTATTTTTATTTTTTTCCCCTTCTCAGTTTTGGAGGTCACCTGTTCAGTAGTAAATGATTTTGTTTTTATTGCCTTATCAGAAATGCAGTGTTTTGTTTTTTTTTTTAATTGAAATTTGGTTGTGTAATAGTCTCACAGAAGATCCTGAAATGATTATTGTAATCATTTAAAATGAAGCTAATGCTGAATGTCATTGAGTCCTGACTATCACCTCTGCAATAGATGTTTTCCAGCTTGACCAATTTATGGATTTTTTTTATTTTTTTGCAGCTTTTGCTTTTTGTGAAGAAAAATATATTAATTATATTTTGAAGACATTTTAAGTTGATTTATTGGCTTTGCTTTTTAAATTGGATGTCATATTTTGTCCAAGTTGGTGTGATCGGTTTAATTTTTTTGACTAATTGGCTTTTTTTTTTTTTTTTTTTTTTTTGCCTGAACTATCCTTTCCTAAGCAAATATGTTTTTGTTGTTTGTTTTTTTTAATTTTATTTAACATTTTATTTAATTTTATTTTATTAACTTTTATTTTTTTTATTTACATTTTTAACTTAATTTAATTAAATTTTATCACCCGCAACCAGAACCCAAAAACATAATCTTTTAGTGCCATAGCAACATGCACACCTGATCTCAAACAACAGAGCTTAAGGTCTTGTCATTTGTATGTTTCCTTTTCCTCTTACTGGACTCATGCCAGTCTAATCACATTGTACACGCTCTTTTATTTTCACTGTCCTTCATTCTGTTGACGCCTTCAGCTCTCTCTCTCACACACACACACACACACACACACATATATATATATATATATATATATAATCAGCCGTCCCCTGAAGAGGAGTCTCACATGGTGTGACCGGTGTGTGTGTGTTTTGTGCGACCTGTAGAGTTTGGCACCAGACTTCTCCAGATGCCATACACTGGAAGCATATGCTATGTCTTTGTCTGCATAGCACTGTGGTTTGCTGCGTTTCTTTGCAGGCTTCCACGCATACAGCTTTCTTTGTGTCTGTGTTTCTGGCAATGTTTATGATGCTTTTGTTTGTTTATGCACCTGTCTCTACTTCAGTCTCACCTGCCACTACCTCCTTTTCTCTTTTTCTTTGGTCTTCCTCTTCCATCGTTGGACTCAGATGAGGCTAGCCGTTCTATATTTAGTGGTGTTTCCTTAAGCAAGCATCACTACTATTATGACTCTCAATGGATAATTGGCTAGAAAGAAACCTGGGGCCTGTTCCATAAACCAAGATTAGAGTATAAGCCAGGCTTATTTCACTTAGTCTGACTTATTGCCAGTTAATTTGTATTAAAATAAGTCAGACTATCTGCCATAAGCCTGGCTTATTTGGCAATCTTGTTTTATGGAACAGGCCCCAGGTATAAAAACAAAGCAACCATGTAGAAGCAAAACAAAGCAACTGCCTAGCAGTGCCTTAGCAGCTGGATTGGAGAGTGTTATTGATAAGTATAACTGCCTTTCTTCAAACCATGTAAAAACAAGTTTTGAAAGACATGATGGTGAGTAATGTTTTGGTTTTTATTTGTTTTTATTTGTTTTTATTAGTTTTTTGTTTTGTTTTATTTTTTGTTTGTTTTGCTTTTGATCTGCTTTTTGGTTTGTGTTTTATTTTTTTGTTTCGTTTTGCCCTTTTTGTTCTATGTGTTGAAAGTCAGATTTGTTGCTTTGGACCCCATTCACTTTCATTGTATTATCCAATTTTTAATATTGTTCCTAATATTGTTTAGTAGTCTCCTACAATAGGTTTACATGCATGCAAGGTAAAAAACACAAAATGCAAGGTATTCCCAAAATATGCGTTAAATCTCACCTAATTTTCTAGTGATCCTCAAATGATTAGTTCAAAGCAGTTAAAATACTCATTCTCTCTAAACCCCTCCTTTCAGTGCGCCTACTCTGCTCTGATTGGTCATGTGGCCCAGGATGTAGTGATTAGTCTACCGCGTACAGCAGTCGACAGTAAAATTATGTGTTTATACATATATATATATTGTGTTTAATGTCTTATTTATATTTGCTTTAAATATCACCTTTTTGTTTGAAAGAAGAAAGTTAGTTGCCCAGTTTCAACACTAAAAAATGTATTATATTTAGGTTTGCTTTTATAAGTCTGTGTGGGTTTGAACCATATCAGATCAGGAGAGCCCTTTCACTCTACGGAGGCAGTGAGTTTCCTTCTGCGGTCACCCTGATGACGTGTGGACTGAATACCCACGAGTAAGAGTGTGTTTGTGTGTGTGTGTGCACATGTATGCATGTTATTCCATACCATGTCTAGGCTTGCTCTTTCACCTGGGAACTTCTGATGGAATCACAATAGACACATTCAGATCTTTCCACTAAAAGTTACCAGTACCAAGCCTTAAACTAAGTTACAATAGTGCTTGTGGGGTTGACTCCAGGTTACAGGGTCTCAGCAGGGACTGCGTGTTGTGGAATACGAGGGAGCAGGGAGTTCTCCGGAGGGGGTTTTCCTCTCCCACAGTCTCTCTGGAGGACATGGCGTTTGCCTCGACTAGTATTGTCATCAACCTGCGGCAGGAAAACACACACACAGACACATGCTTGGTCTGATCAATGGGCTGGTGTCTGTTTTGAGATTTATCCTGTAGCTCCTCTGACAGTGCAGTAGGTTTTAAAAGACTGTAACTCAGGCAGCGTGGACAAACACCGCCAGACATTCATCTCCTCTCTGTTCAACTCCACTCACTCACTGCCTAAAACTGACCATTTATGGAGAGAGAGAGACTCAGAACAAGAGAGAGAAGAGGGAATACAAAGCAAGAGTCTGTGGAGAAAGAAAAAAATGATTAAACATAAAGATCTGCAGAAAAGGAATAGTGGAGAAAGAGAGCGAGCTCTGTAATGTATTGTAATGCCGTCTCATGTCTCTGCACCACAAAGGCTCTGTGGTCTGCATCTCCACTGCAGTCATGCGCCATGATTCTCACTTAGATGCAATCTTAATTCTTGACCACTGGAGACGTTACACAGTGACACATTCTCGTAGGACATGTTTTAAAAATATCCAATCCAATGGTGAACCAGCAAGTTTGTGAACCGTAGTGTGTAAAACTATCATATACTAGTTTTAAGTTAAATTTACAGTTAAATACCATAACATTAACTGATATAATGTTAATATACCAACCTATTAAAGTTCTGAAATCTGGTTTTTATCTTTGAAATACACTGATAAGCACCAAATGCAGGTGATGATGAGAAAGTCACACCATGAACCAAAGCCTATCACAAGCTTTTAAATATGAACATATGTAGAAGGTGCTCAGTGTCATTCACACAAACGCTAAACACCATGATGTGTAGAAGAAACAGAGTTTTCAAAGAAATAACCTCAAATTCAAACTAAATTTGAAATGCAATGCAGGGAATTCTGGGAATGTCAGTTTACGTTTTTTTTTTCCCCGTAAATTTTACAGGAATTTTCCATTAACCATTTAACAGTTTTTTCCTGTAGCATTTTCAGTTTTTTCATGTTAAAATCACAGCCATTTTTTACAGTGCATATAGTTTTTTTTTTTTTTTTTTCATAGAATTATATTTCTAACATATTAAATAAGTAAACCGTAATAGATTTTGGTTTTAAATATTAGTTTCTTTCTATATAAAATAACCTTAAATGCAGTTTTAAATGAAATCAGTGAGGTGTTTGTTAAAGCTGTTTTACACAGGGACAACTGTGGCTCTCTAATTGGACTGGATTGTACTGTCCTGTTGTGAGTCTTGTGTAGACATCTCTCCCTCCCCCAAGAGTGCTGCGTGTACCTGCAGTCAGTAAATTCAACCTCTCAGGGGATCTCTATGTTTACCAGAACTCATGCAACAGGATTTAAGTGGAATGATTTTGACTTTGTTGTTGCGCAGATGTCTAACACTACCTGAAGCAATTGATCTGTTTTTGTTGTAAATTAAAAACCTTCTTTTTTATCCCCCTTTTATGTTTTTATAGGGTAGCCATTTTGTTTTCTGCGTCCAAGAAAGTTTTTAGTAGTTTTAGGGAAACTCTTCTTGGCATTTATTGAGCCTTAGAGAAATCATGTTGTCTTAATAGTTCACGCTCTAATGCACAAGTGGGTTTCGCTTTATTTGGGTAGAAATGTCTATAAACAATTTTATTGAAGGGGCCTTCATACAGCGCTTTGCACGCTGGAACTACGTAATGTAATAAATCAATTCGCCTGTGGGTCTTGACACGTCTGGCAGCCCTGTGAAAGCCTGGCGTAAACACCGATATAATCTGGTTCTGATCGGCAAGGAAACTTAATACCTTATTAAATGTTTCACTAGCGCTGATGCTCATGCCTACAGCTAATTGGGAAGGCTGTGTGTATGCATCTCCTCTCTTTAACCCCTTGATGTCCTAGAGCGAATGCCAGCATGCCAACATTGCCTTGCCAAATGGTAAGCACAGGTGTTAATTGAACATTAGACAGATGTTAGATGTTAGTCTTGGGTGAGAATGGCAATTAACCCCATAACAATCTGCTTTTCTATCATTTGATTGGATGGTAGAATGGTAATGGTAGTGCATTACCATTAGATGGTAATGCATTTATTATTACATTGTCAGTGGATAGGACACAATTTCTGTATTCAGTTCTTTGGTGATTTGAGTAAATACTGTGTTAAAGGAATAGTTCAACCTAAAATGGCAACCTAGCCTGGTAACAAACTTTCTGTAAAATATATTCCTTTGTTTTCCTCAAAATAAAGAAATTCATACAGGTTTTGGAACAACTCGAGGGTGAGTATAAGATGACAGAATTTTCCTTTTTGCACATGAACCCTTCCTTTAAGGTATGTATCATTTGCTTTCATTACAATAAGTGTTAAATCATCCATAGGCCACCCTCAAATATATCAGCATTAGTTAATGTAAATGTCAAATCAGTTAACCACTGGTTGCTTATCTCCATCTCTTTTTATTCATTCTTATTACTTTGGCTAGTTCTGGACTCTACAGTGAGCTTTTGGTGCGGGTGCTGAGACTCTTTAGCTCAGTGACTCAGTAAATCCTCCCAGACATGTGGCCTCCTGCCCCCCAGTCGAACTCAGGCCATTAGATCTGCCCCAGGGCCCAGGGACCAACCTGCACGAGAAGAGATGAAGGGATGAATGAGTCTGGATGATTAAACACCAGCTGACCTCATCACTCTGTTTCATGCTCATGTAGCTTTTGCCATTCAGCCTCTTGTTGGCAATCCGGGTTTTATTTAAACAAGAATGCTGATTAATGAAACTGTGGCATGCTTCTAGATAATGCTTTCATAAATTATACAAGAAATGCCATCGCAACTCTTTTTACTTTTGTGATCTAGCATATTACCAGTGAAAATGTCATAGGAAGTGGTTTGATCACAAAAAGTAATGTGCAGTACGTAAAAGAAAGGAGTTGAGCAGGTTAAAAAACAGAAAAATGAAAAAGGGATTTATAATGTTAACTTAAGGAATAATAGAAAATTTAGTTCTTTTGAATGTATTGTTGTAAAAAAGTTGTAAAAAACACAATTTCCACAAAAAATGAGTTCAACATTGATGATGCTAGTAATTGTTTCTTGAACAGTAAATAGTTAAAATTATTCCTGAAACTGAATATAACAATGTGGTCTGGCTGCTGAAATATTGGCTTTGTCATTACATTTTAAAATATGTTAACTAAAAATCTTTTTTTTTTTTTTAAATATTAATAATAAATATTATAAAATAAATCCAGTATTAGTGAGCGTAATAGACTTCTTTCAAAAATATAAATTTAAACAATATTTTTTTTTATTATCAATAAAAGATATGCATGCAATTGGTATTTGAAATAATGTGCATTAATAATTTTACATGAAATATATATCTAAAATGATGTGCAACGATGAATTGTGCACAGTGAGTCCAGGAGAGTATATTTAAAGTAATCTTAGTTTATTTAATTTTTACTTTGATGACCGTGTCCACAATCAGGGTTATTTGACAGCAGTTTTAATGTCAAACACTCAGGTGGGGTGTGTGTGGAAGCTTGTCATACCAGTTCTCATTGCATTATTTTAGACGCAGCTGCGCGCTGCGAATCTGCTCAGCTGAACTGTACGAGTGAGAAATGAGCTGTTGTGTCTTAGCTGGAAGCCATCTTACTGGAGCACAGAGGATAGAGTGAGAGAGAGAGACCGCGTTTGTTGCTCTTTATAACCGCCGCTGCACCTGAATCAGAGAGGGGAGGGATTTTTTTCCGACACTCATGAGAGCGATGGAGAAAGAGGGAGGAAAATAGAGAAGGGGGGAAGAGAGAACAGAAGAGGAGGGGTGGGGGAGAGAGTCACCTCCACAAATAAACAACTTTGCTCAGTTGATTTGAATTATTCAGGGTTGTCAACAGCAGAGAACCAGAAAAACAGCCCAACAAATAACAAATTACACCATCAAGCTCACTGGGGCGGAATAGAGTGTTTGGTTGTGCAGTGAGAGCTGGAACATGCAGGAATAGGAAATTAAAGGAATGCAAATGCGCTTTACAGGAACATGTGTTCGCCTGTAAACGCTGTCAGGTTACATCAAGTCCAAATCACAAGATTTGAGGTTTTGCTTAGTTTATTTAATTTTGCATAGGGGAAATGAACATGATGTAAATGGACGGGCACATAAAGCTTTTTTGTAGAAGCGAACTGAATATTTAAGCATTTTACATATGCATAGCAATTCATCTGATTCGCATTTAAAATTGAATTTGCGTGTTGAAGCTAACTGTGATGGTTATAGCAAAGTCTATGAATCTTCCATTAAATAGATGAATCTGTAAAATATAAGCATTTCAGAATAATTTAAGCAAGAGTCATTAAACA